>PVIR01040824.1:0-13096 GCA_004026965.1 Petromus typicus
AGTGAAAATGTGTATCTCAAGCAAACAAGGAAGGAAAACCTCCACCTCAACAGAAGTGTGCCGGGTCTTACCCTAAGCTCCTCCCTTTCACTAGCTCAACTAAACTTCCAGAAAACTCCTGACTGCCATCCGGTTTAACAGAGGAGGAGGCTCAGGGTTCTGCAGTGTTCTTACCTGGAGTTTCCTCTTCTTCCTGGAGAGGCTTCCTGTCCAGTCACTGATGCGTCGCATTCTGCCTTTGAGGGTATCCTTCTTTGCAGACTCCTCGGTTAAGGCTCTGGACTTCCGGCAGGGGAGGGTGAAGGAACTGTACTGGACAGCCTCCCTGTGCTCCACCCTGGATGGCACATCCATGTCAGATGCAAAAGAGACTCGATTGCTCAGGCTGGTGTGGGAGCCAATATAGTCATCAGAAAGGCAGAAGCCAGAGGGGGAGCGGCTCCCCAGGCTGGCATCTTTGTATATATCACGCAGGGAGGAGAGGGAAGAGCTTTGGTTGAAAGGCTTTTTGGCATCACCAGGTGGGAAGCTGGTAGGGAGGCCAGGATCGGGTGTGCTAGGAGCTAGGAAGGAGCCTTCTACCTCACTCAGCTCCCCAGCATTGCCCCAAGGGGAGTCGTACCAGGATGACTCAGAGCTCAGGGAGCTGCCTTTGCTGGAGCGCAGGTGAGAGTCGGGGGGAGAAGGGCGCTGGCTGGCCGGGGAGTCAGCACCAGAGTCCCTCCTGGCTTCTGGCACAGGGGAGGTTTCTGATGCCAATGTAGGCGAGTACCTCAACAGCTGCACTGGACCCCTGGGGTCCTCGGCTGGCCCTTTGCTGTGGCTGGCACCGTTGTGAAACTCAACCCTTAAACACCCATCGAGCTTCCCCAGTGTCTTGATGAGCACTCGGGGGCTGCGGCGGTCTTCACCTGGCAGCGTGGGAGCAGCACTCTCACCTCTCCCATAGCAGGTGAGAAGGTGTCCATTGTAGTCTCTCGAGGTGACGCAGTTGACTGCTGGCTTGTGGTCATCATAGTGGAAGCCATTACCCAGTGAGAAGGTAACACTGTTGCCCTGAACATCACTTCCCGAGGCACTTGCCCTGTGCTTGGTATAGGTGATGCCTTTGGACACTTTGCACGAGGGCCCATTGAGTCTCGAGGCATAAGGCTGGTGACTCTTAAAGTGAGAAAGGCAGCTTCGGGCCAGGGACCTGGACTTGTAACCTGCTCCACTGTTCCCCTGAGTCCATCCGTGCAACGACTTCTCGTCTTTTACATGAACACTACGTATCTTCAGAGAGCAAGGCTTCTGCTTAGCACCAGTAAGTGTATTGCCGTGGTTTTTAGATCCTTGAAGGGTGTACTGACTCTCAGAGTTGCCCATTTTAACCTAAATTAAGCACAGTTGCATTAGTAAAAGCTATACAAAAGTTAAATTATATCCCATTATCACTTTCTAAAGAATAGCCTATCTTACACATTAAATAGGAAATAAGCAACTTCTCTCTGTGCCTGATGCAGTTCAGGAGTAGAAACGAGAGACACTAAGTTGCTGTCCTTATTGTACAAGGCTGCTACTGCACACTCCTATGCTCATTATTGCTCACACAATATTTGTAGTGCCACGTCACTGCAGAAACTGAACTGGTATAACAACCAGCAGAAGGCAGAGACCTCCTTACGGCTTGGTGGTGGCAGAGTTTGAACTAACAATTCCTGAAAAGAAAAACTAACAGAGTGAGTTGTTAGCTCTTCCAGCCTGTACTCTTTCGGTCCAGATGACCAGAAAGATAGCATTTTTATACATATAAATAACCAGAAGATCTAATAATTCACCATTAATACTGGGAGTCAGATATCCAAATCCTCGCATACTCAAGCCTCCTACATACAACAGTATGCAGCACATTCATACCTTAGTATTTGATGGGTCTGAAGCTGGTAAAATTTGGTACTCAACATATTTTAATGAAAAAACTTTGTCCTGGTATTCAATATATATTTGATATTTGACACATGTACTAGAATAGATTACCTGGTGACTTGATACTCCTTCCAGCCAAAACATTTTGTTTTGGTTCCAACCAATGATAAGAATCAAAGTGCCACTTTATTTGGATATAACCTATGTACATCCAAACACTTGAAATCAACTGTTGATTACTTACATTACATAATACAATGTTAATGCTATATAAATAATTACTATATTTCATTGTTTCACAAGGAATGACAAACAGAAATGTCTGTACATGTTTAGTACTGTAACTACAGTAAAAAAAAGTACATTCAACCTGCAGTTGGTTGAATTTGTGACTGTACAATCCCTAGACCTACAGGCTGACTTTAAAAGAGCTTAATATACTACGTCTACACTACATCTACATTTGTAACAGCACAACCCCAGGTACAAGGCTCTCTGAAAGTTCTAACATATCACAGAGTATGACGATGACAAAAGACAAGTATTAAAAGTCCTCAAGGGCTGGGGAGTTAGCTCAGTGGTTCCGGCGCCTGTCTTGCAAGCACAAGGACCCGGGTTCGATTCCTCGGTAACCACATACCATGCTGGGCGTGGAGACTCACGCCCAGCAGCAACCAGTACCACATACCACAGTGCCGGGCGTGGTGGCTCACGCCTGTAATCCCAGCACTTGGGAGGCAGAGGCAGAAGGATTGCTGTGATGTGAGTTTGAGGCTGAGCTCAGGGTCAGCCTGAACCACAAAGCGAGACCCTGTTTCAAAAAACCTAAAAAAAAAAAGTCCTCAAAAACAAAGCTGAAATTGAAAAAAAAAAAGGAGCAAAATAAGAGCTCCCATTTGATCTTCAGAGCTCTAAAGGCTTCAAGCATCCTTGCTTTAGAACATGATGAGAGAAAAGCCCACAGTTGACTTGTTTGAATGTAGACAGCAGAACAAGGTCCACTCACAGCCCCAGGTAAGCCAGACATACAGCGCAGTGTGCTCCAAACCTTGCCCTATTTTTCCTTAGCAGGGCATCGCTCACTACTGCAGGCAGGTTGGAGCCAACTTCCAGCTAGGTTCCCAGACATACTTAGCAAGTTTTTAATCTGTTCATAGCTAAGAATATCTATAGGTACAAAACAGAAGTCAAATGCATTTGTTTTTCTTTGGTGGCAGTTATCAAATATTTTGAAAACAAAATCATAGGATCAAATAATTGAATCATTAGTTATTACCTAATTAACACAGGTATCCACTTGCCATGAATCACATGCAGGCGTGCTGTGATTCTCTTCAGTCTGCCTTTCACTCAGAAGGAAGCTACTGGTCGGTCGGCTTTACATGGTCCTGCAAGCGATGTGGCACACTGGAAAAGCATGGGAAGTAAATCCGTGTGTTCTTCGAAGTGATCCTGTAAAACACATACAAGAAAACTCCATTAAACCCTTTACATGTAGATTATCTGAAGAAATAGCTAGTATCAGAATCACCATCTAGATAATCCATGAGATGTCTGCGAGTTGCCTGACTCATCCAGGCTGTTTGGAAGATGTAAAGGAAGCCATGGCTGTCTGTCCAGCCAGTCTCTGAAAGCCCTGACCTGTCACAGGTCCGCAAACACCTGTCTTTGAGAGCAGGTGAGAGTGCTCGAATGAGTCATGCTTGGCTCATCTCTCACCACTGCCAAGAAAACAGCCTGGAGACTCACCTGCTGACAGACAGCAGCAGGGCCCCTCCTGGGCTGGGCAAGAGCAGTCCATTGTTCTCTGCTTGACTGAATAATAAAAACAGTGCCCCCAATGTAACCTCATATCGAGCAGTCCTCAGCTAAAATAAGTTTCGGTGCAGAAGCTAACCTCATCAGTAATATTAAAAGTGTTCTCCAACATGTGTGGGAGGGGGGAAGGCTTGCCTCTGAGAGACACGGAGCGGCTCCTCAGAAAGAAGGAAGAGCTGGCATGAGACTGCCACTGGGTGACACACACTGTCCAGAGACAAACGCTGTGTGCTCTCCCAGGCCTGGAGAGTGGTCAAGAGTGCCTTTAGAGTCCCTTTCTTTACATTCTACTTGGGGAAAAATTATAGGCTTAACCATCTTTTAAGTGTTAAACACAATGACATGTTTGCACTACCATACCACCACCCATCTCCAGAACTCTTCCTTTTTGCAAAACTAAAATTCCACCCACTGACCAACAACTTCCTGCTTCCCCCTCCCTCCAGCCATTGGCAATCTCCACTGTACCTTCAGTCTACCAATGTGACAACTCCAAGCAACCATGTAATACAGCTGTACAATATTCGCCCTTCTGTGCCTGATATGTTTCCCAAAGTGTAATGTCCTCAAGGTTCATCCACGGAATAGTATGTTAGGACTTTCTCCCTCGTCAAGGCGCAGCCATAGTCTGCTGCACATATAAGCCACCTCTGATCCATTCATTCATCTATGGACAGACATTTCGCACGCTTCCCTTCTTGGCTCGTGAATAATGCTGCTATCAATATAATGTGCAGATATTTCTTGAGACTGCTTTCAATTCTCTGGGCTCTGTATCCAGAAATGGAAGTGATAGAACATAGGTTATTCCATTTCCCATTCTTTGAAGAACTGCCACATTGTTTGCCATAGCTGCTGTCCCATTTTAAATCCCCACTAAAAGTACGTGAGGGCTCCAAGGCCTCCCTGTCCTCATCAATACTTTTTCCCTGGGTGGTTTTGGTTTTTATGTTTGATGGCAGTTAGGCTAACTGGTAGATACAGCATATCTGTGTGGTTTTATTTATACTTCCCTAACGATTACTTATGTTAACATGTGCTTATATCTTTTTTCGAGAGTTCAGTAATAGCTTTGAAGTTAATGAGAAAAGAAGCAATGACACCAGACTTAAATTCCTTTTAAAAGTCCAAAGACAAGACTCCTAGTTGAGTTACACAAACATGTTTTAAACTGGAGAAAAGTCAAATAGCCTTTCCACTTGGGCAGCAGCAGGAAGTCTAATAGCTCATTTGAGTCTATTAAACCAAAGCCAGCATCTAATTAATGAGGCTGAAAGGGAGCCTGCTATGCTCTGGCCACTTACTTTATAATGGGCAGCTTCCCCACACATCCAGAAGAGGGAGAGCCATGGGCTGCCTGGCTCGGTCCCTGGCCCAGGAGCTGGGTTGTAAGACCTACATTTTAACAAAACCTGAGGTGCTGTCTTTTCTCTTCCATTTTCTATTTATTTTGTAACCAAGGGAGTTAACAGGAAGGTTTCCTCTTAAACCCTCACAATGTGATGAGCAGAGTGGGCCTGTGCCGTGTATTTACTTTTGTCAAGACCGAAGACTGGTGAGGACCCAGAAGGGAAGGGCCACTGAGCTCTCTTGGTCAGCCTTTGTGGTGTACCCATGCTCACAACACAGCCCCAGCTCCCAACACAGACGAACAAAACTGCTATGGAGACACCAGCCATCAACTGCTCCAGAAACACAAAGGTCAGGACTCAAAACCGGAGAAGAGCTCCGAGGTGGGGGAGCGATGCACCAGCAGCAAGTTAGAAGCTACATGCATCCTACTATTTGAAATTACAAAGCTTAATCCTTTATTTCATGAGACATTTCAAGCACAGCAGCATGAAACTCCTCCCTTTACTGCATACTCCAGGCCCAGGCACACCTGCAGAATGCAGGAAAGCAGCTTTGTATGTTGGAAGGCTGATTTGGACTGTGACCAAAAGAAGGAATCTTTCCGACTGGCCATAGCGGAAAGCCTGCTGCACACCAGGAGGATGAACTTCAGGATTAAGACAGAATAGCCTGGACAGGGTGACAAGGCAGCGAGGGAAGCGAAGCACAGTGCACGTATTCACAGAGGCCTGATGCCGGCCAGCTACTCAACACGGCTGGTCAACTCTGGCCATGAAAAATCAAATCAGACTAAAACTGTAGCGGGAAGAACATGTCCAATATTTTTGAAAAATGTATTGATAGCAAGGGTAATCTCTGGGGAAAATTATAATTATTGTTCCTGAGGAATTTGACAAATTAGACAGATATGTATCTGTCCTGTTTCAGCTACTTGCTTTTTGTGTGGAAATAAGGGAATAAATAAACCCAATTTTCAGCAACCTCTAGCCCCAACTCTTCTATTAAGGTGGAGGCCCCTCACAGCACCATCAGCCCACCTGAGGGCTCCTCTTATTTCCAGTCTAGGCAAGCATCTCAGCTTAGACACCTAAGACACCTGGTAGTCAAATTTTTAAAATTTTGTTGTTAAGGAAGGAGCTGAAAATAAAAAACAGACTTCCAGATTTTAAGGAAGAAATAGTTAAAAGGGGCCTCGTGTGTAAAAATAGCAAGAATGCATATTGGGTTCACTAATTTGCAATAATACATCCTAAGGTAAGATATGTATTAATTAGGCTGTACTAATATGTAGTGAAGCCCAGAGCTGAGAGGTGATATAAATGAAGTGATTCTGGAATAAATAGTATGGTTCTTTTACAGTAAATATATAGCACATATTGTTTTGCTCTTTGTATATTGTTATTTTAATTATACCATCATTATAAAACATTAGAATTTTTTAAATTAGCCATAATCCCAGAATCCTTAAAAAAATCCTTATTTTTCATTTTGCTCATTCCCTTCCAAAGGGAGGGAAGAACCTAAACGTTCTATGTATCTTTTTAAGCTAAATTCACATGCAAAAATGGAAGTTTTTTAGTTACCAAGCCAGAAATGCCCAGCAATGTGGAGGAATTTCACAAAAATGCCCATTTCAATC
This sequence comes from Petromus typicus, assembly GCA_004026965.1. NCBI lineage: Eukaryota > Metazoa > Chordata > Mammalia > Rodentia > Petromuridae > Petromus > Petromus typicus. Next base: position 6,719 of record PVIR01040824.1, read on the forward strand.
CCAACAGCCACTGTGACCCTCTGAGAGTCAGAGGAGAATTCCTTCTAGGGGAGACTCAAGATTCCTTTTGCCTTCTTCCACCTGCAGGCTGGATGCATGGAGCAGTCACAGTCCCCAAGTCTCTGTTCCCAGGAGTCCAGTGTCCACAACAGGTAAATGGAGTCCTGGACTCTGAGGTGTCTAAGCTGAGATGCTTGCCTAGACTGGAAATAAGAGGAGCCCTCAGGTGGGCTGATGGTGCTGTGAGGGGCCTCCACGAGGGCTGGGCTGTCAGGCAGGGATGAGCAGAGCTGAGGCTACTGCACAAAGGCAGACTGATGGCTGGACAGGAACTCATGTTTCACCACAAGGAGACACCAACAGCGTGCATGTAATTCCAGAGAAATTTTTGTACTCAACTAGGACCTTCTTCACTGCCCAAGCAAATCCTTCAGACAGACAGGAGCTAGCTAAGTAAAAGGATGACCATCACAATATCTACTTGGTTCTCTTACTAGGAAAAGTGAGGGGAGAGCTTCAGTCATTGAGGAGACAAGTCTCAGAATTCAGTCTGTATGTGTCATAGGTTGAGAATGAAGTGTGGAAATAGATGTGAAACCCCTGAAAAACTGTGATAGACAATACAGTACTATTATTAACTTTGAGTTATAAAGCTAATTTTGTGTATGGTGACACCAGATTTATCATAATTTTCATTTCACAGCTTTCATTGTTAATTATTAAATATTAATACATCCAATTTTGCTCAATTCACCAAAATTATTATAGCATACAAAATTACCTAATTTGTAATGCTAAAGTTAAAAGAGCAAATATACCTCAATTTCTAAAACAAATGCTTTCAGCTTTTTCAAGGATCCACATTCGAATTCTGTGAATACTGCCAGAACCTACTTCTCAAGTCAATGAACTGACTCCAGATATATGAATTGAATACCAGGACTTGAGGGAGCTCCGTTCTAATTAGAAGACGACTTGAGTCCCATTTGTGTAAAGAACCAAGGAAAATGAACATCTGTCTCCATAGGAATAGTGCTCAGGAAGAGTAATCCTTAGAGAGTGGGCAGAAAGCAAGCTGCTGCCCAAGGCCTCGAAGCCTGAGATCCACTGTTGGGCTCGGCTGGCTCCCTTTCACTGCAGGAGGAGTCCTTCCAAATGCACAGGAAAGGATGAAAGGACAAAGCAGGCTGCAGCTCTGAATGCCTGAGGACCAGAGTTTCAGTGGCTGATACTCAACTGGGGGAAAGTAATAAATTCCAGAGACAAAGGCCCAGCATTCTGCACATAGTCCATCACCTCAGCAAGTCAATTTGGCACAGGTCTTACAACTCACACCTGTCTTATAAAAACCTTAACATCTGCAACACTGTTTACAGAAGTGTTGACCAAACTCAGGGCCACAGTCCAATAACAAACTGATATGAGGACAGAACAGAAGACAATTGGAAGACAGCAGAGGAGACACTACATACAACAGGCAGAACAGGAAAACTCACAGTGCATCCCAGTAAGGGAAAACTGTTTATGAAACTAATTTCTCTTGTATGCATAAGTATTTGTTCAGATACAGGCAGTGAAGTAAAAGTACATATCCTTGAATAGCAGGCAAAAATAATATAACAAAACAATGACTTAAAAGTTGAAGTGGCAGTTTTATCAGACTGGGATAAAAATCTATTGTGATAAGGCCCAAAGGCAACCAAACACTTCAAAAAATTCCAAAAATCATGCAAGACTAATACTTTGGTTAGAAATAGTAATAGCCACACAATAAAAGGGACCATTATTATTAATGGGTAGCTCTAGATACCATGGTCAGGCCCACAGTGCTCACGCTTTCCCAGTCTAGGGTAAAGCGAATCATTCAGTGGACACTCAAATTCTTCCTACAAAAGTCAGGAATGACCCCATGAAGAAGATAAGATAATTGGACCCAAAGAATAAATGGGATTCTATGAGATTAAAAAAAAGGAAAGCAGGGAATTGCAGGGAACAGAGAGAGCACGCCTGCATGCCAGGGCTCCTCCCAGCACGCAGAATCCATAGATTACTGAATATAGTAGAGGAAAACCACAGCGTGATCAATGAAGGGTGGTAAGAGAGGCTTGGCCTGCGCACAAGTGTCAGAGGCCATGTTTGGAGAGATGACAGGAATAGGTGAGTGGTGAAAGGCGGTGAGGGAGGAAAGCTAGTGAAGCTGTGGCAGCTAACTCTCACTACCCTGCCCTCCCCCGCCTCACAATGCCCAGAAAAGAGAACCACCCTTTTGGGACACCATGGGGGCAAAGTAACAAGAAACAAGACAAAGGTCAGTGTGGGCAGCGGTCTTGGTAAAGGGGGAAGGTGTCCTAAACACTGGCAGAAGCTAAGGGAAATTCAGTAAAATAAAATCATCTCTCAATGATTCCATAAAAATCCTTGAGGTCCCACCCCCACCACCCCACCTAGATATTTCGCATTTTGCTGCAAGATCCAATAAGGAAAACTAGCACGAGAAATGACAGGTCTTCCCCTAGAGTGGCTCGTGCACTGGTGTGCAGTATGAGCGATGCTGGGGAGTCAGTAAGAGAACACAACTTTAACAGTACCGAGTTTAGGGCCAGGGATATAGCTCAGTGGTTCCGGCGCCTGTCTTGCAAGCGGAAGGACCTGGGTTCGATCCCCAGTAACCACATAACAATACTAGGTGTGGAGACTCACCCCAGCAGCAACCAGTATCACATACCACAGTGCCCGGCGTGCTGGCTCATGCCTGTAATCCCAGCACTCGGGAGGCAGAGGCGGGAGAATTGCTGTGATGTGAGTTTGAGACTGAGCTCAGGGCCAGCCTGAACCACAAAGCGAGACCCTGTCTCAAAAAACCTTAAAAAAAAAAACAGTACCGAGTTTATAAAAGAGGTGGTGAGACCAACAATCCCACAAATATTACTGGTATGTTTCTGGAATGTCAAGAAAGTTGAGAAGCCTAGCTCAACAGAAACTAAAAAAATTTCAGAGATGTAAAAAAAAATAAAACTCAAGCAAAATTACAAGTTCTACATAGTCTGAAGTGAAATAATCCTGATAAATATCAAACATCTTCCTTTTCTCCTAGAAATTATCAAAACATACTTTATATATTTTAAACCAAACTCTTTTGAACACATTTTATACATATCTCTCCAATGTTCTAACCTACTCTTTTTCTCCCAACTCTCCTTCAATCTTGTCCAAAATTCTTCTAACACCCCTCTCTCAAGAAGTCTTACTCTGTCAAGGTGACTAGCAGAACCAAAGATTCTAAATCGTTAGCATGACTTGGAAATAAACTTCTCTTGTATGAACATGTTATTCAAAACTGTTAGCATGACCTTTGAACAACCTTTCTTCATTAACTTTTATGAGCTTGCACCATCACAGAAAAGGCAAGTGTAGGCCTAGCCAAGCAGTGCACAGGCTTCTATATGACAGCACGGGCAAAGATCAGGCCTTGAGTCTCAGGCACACACACATGGTGTCCCGCAGACTGTGGAGGCCTGTGTACCACCTCACTAAACTGGAAGCAGATGTTGTCCTAAATCGCAACACACTCTGGGACCCAAGGTTATTCTTGCCAAAATATTTCTTTATTATATACTGTTCCATTCACGCTGAAAAATGAAGAGGCTTAAACAGCGTGTTTCTCATTCATTTAAATAGGTGCTTTCCTTACTCTCATAAAAATGTAACTCTTCTATTTCAGTGAGAGGTGTTGTCTTATTTCAGAGTTCTTTCTATATGTTTGTATCTGAAGGTTACAACAGAAGTCCTAATACAGCCAGGGATTTAGCTCAGTGGTTCTGACATGCCTGCCTTGCAAGCACAAGGGCCTGAGTTTGATCCCCAGTAACCACATATAACAATGCTGTGTGAAGACTCACGCCCACCAACAATCAGTACCACATACCATAGTGCCTGGTGTAGTGGCTCACACCTGTAATCCCAGCACTTGGGAGATAGAGGCAGGAGGACTGCTGAGCTCAAGGCTTGTCTGGGTTACATAGTGAGCTCAGGGCCAGCCTGAACTACAAGCGAGACACTGCCTTAAAAAAAAAAAAAAAAAATTCTAGGGCTTGCAGGTAAAATTAAACCTGGATTGCCAAAGCTTTAACTCATATTGTTATGCTTAAATCTGATCATCTTTAACTAACAACTTACAGGAGCCTTCAGGAAAAAAAACACTGAATAGTACTAATAGGTATAGTTTAACTTTCCTAATTTACAGAAACTTAAAATTGTGGTTACCCCAAGTACTCAGGCACCTGCAAGGAAGAAAAATAGCTTAATATGCCAGGCTCCCCATGACACAGCACCTTAGTGACCTGCACAATCATTCCTAGAAAAGAGAAACTTTAGCTCCAAGGGGTTAAATCACTTGCCAAGATCATTAAGGAGTAAAAGTAGGAATCAAATTTGGATCTTTAGCTTTCAGGCTCCCTTTTAGGGCTCAAATACAGAGAAAGTCCTTTCTTCAAACAACAAGGGCTTCCATGGCTGGAAATTGGGAGAGTAAAGTGAACACTAAAATTTTCAGATTAGATTTTACTCATTGGATTCTGTCTTAACAACTCTGCACAGATGAGAATTGTTTTTTGATGCTTTACATTTCATTTACTGTCCTCATTACCACGTACAACTTAGAATATTTTTCCCACACGCCTCGGACAGGAACATAGTCACAAGCTTGGGTGGCGGGAGCAGGCTTCTTCTGAAGAACATAGAATAATCAAGGCCATCTTCTTTAATTTTAGTAACTTTAAGTCACTTGAGTATTCCATAAGAGTCACATATCATGAAGTAGAATGTAAGAAGTGCATTATTAACATAAAATATGAGCATTCAAGGCCACTCAGCATGTACTTCAGGTTTCTTCACATGTTTCTGCCTTCCTAGGAAGGCTACACTTTGCTGACCAATGCAATAAATACTTGTGAATAACTAATCTCTACCACTTCCCTTGCTAGGCCCAGGGGACACAGCAGCTAACCAAACAGAACCAACCCAAAAGGTTCTCGCTCTCATGGAGCTGGTATGACTGAGGAGGATGATAAACAAACAAGGAAAGTATATTGGAACACAAGAAGCACTATGGCAAAAGAGAAGTGAAAAGAAAGGCAGGAGGGCAAAGGAGCAGAAGGGGAAGATACTGAGACTTTAGGAAGGCCAAGAGAGAAAGCTCAGGCAGACAAACATTTGCTACACAAACATGTGTAGTACGAGGTCACGTGGGTTCAAGAAAACAGAATTCCAGGCAGAGGTAAGGGGAAGGGGGCCAGGGTGGCTAGAGCACAGTGGGAAGGGAGAACAGTGGACAAGAAGCAGGAGAGGGGGAAAGAGCCAGAGAGATGTCTGGAGGGACATCAGAAGCACTGTGGTGTTCATGTGACAATGAAAGGTCATAATATTTATAACTGGATATATCCTTAAAGGATCACTGTGGCTGCTGTACACTGGAGCTCGCCCGAGCACATGGAGGCACGAGGAAATGCCAGGCTATCACACTGATTCAAGATAAAGCAGTGAGGACTCTGGGCAGGGTGACTCTAGTCACAACAGAAGAGAGAAGACAGCCACACAGGACTCTGCAGGGAATAAACATGAATGGCGAGCAATGTCCAAGACCACTGACTTTGTGTCTGAGCCACTAAAAGGATGGGGAAAGTGGGTCAGAGCAGGCTTGGCAGGGAGGACATTATGGTTTGGATTTTGAATGCACCACAAGGCACTATATGCTATAGGCCTGGTCGCTAGTTTTTGGCACTATTAGGAAGTAGTGCAACCTTTACGAGGTGGTGACCAGTGGAAGGAAATAAGGTCATTGTAAGTGTGTCAGGAAGGATATGAGACTCTACTCCTCCCTCTTTCTTCTTCCTTGTCACTATGAAATGAGCAGCTCTGGTCCTCCATAGAAGCTTATCAAGACGTTCTGCCTTACCACAAGCCCCAAAACACCAGCCAACCATGAACTGAACCCTCTAAAACCATGAGTCAAAATACATCTTTCCTCCTTTAAAGTTGCTTCACTTACTATCTTGTCTCAGCACAGGACAGCAGACTAACTAGAAGAAATTCAGTGCTAGACATGTTAGGTGTCCACTGGACATTCAAGTAGAAACAAAGAGTGGACAATCAGATATGCAAGTCTGGACTTAGGGGTAAGTTCAATCTGTTGCTATGGAAGTGGTACCAACACATAAATTGGACAAGTACTTTGTAAGTACATAAAGGGAAGACAAGAGGTCCCAGGAAGACTATATATTGTCCTTAAAGTCAAATGAAAGAAAGTATTTCAGAGAAAGGATTGTGAGCAAGTATCAAAAACCTGATTCAAATGACAAGGACTGCGAAGGAAGCACCAGA
>PVIR01040825.1:0-13104 GCA_004026965.1 Petromus typicus
AAAAAAAAAATAAAAAAAACTTTAACTGAAAAGACCTCAACGTAGTAAAAAACAAAGTTGAATCCAGAACAAGGAATGCTAACTGCATAATAAAATTTTAAGAGTAGCAGCTCACGCCTGTAGTCCCAGCACTTGGGAGGCAGAGGCAGGAGGATTGCGAAAAGTTCAAGGCTAGCCTGGGCTATAGGGCCAGAGTGAACTACAAAGCAAGACCCTATCTCAAAAAACCAAAATAAAAAAATAAAAATTTTAAGTATATCCTAGATTTACCTGACTTGCTGAGAAGACTCGAATCATTCTTGAATGTTTTGCTGCTGCTAGTGGATGCAAGTCACACTAACTTACATTTTAAGAGAACACTTTTCAAGCAACAAGCTGTAGCTTTATACACAGATCCAGTCTCCTACATCTTATCTTCCATTTTCCAGCGTCTAGCAGTTTCTGACAGACAGCACCCAGAACGACAGGATTTGTAATATTTTAATATTGTAATATTAAATCTTGTAATATTACCAGAAAAAGAGTGTGCACACATACTTCCAGCACATGAACAATTTAACTCACCAGTCACCATGTTGAATGTATTTCTGCTGCTTGTCCTGAGTTCTTAAGACTTCTAACATTCTGAAGAAGATAGAACAAAGAAGTTCTTTCCATCCTCAGCCTCTTTTTAAATTAATTTTGTTCTTTAAAAATACAGTATTTTTTTAAAAAATTCCCCCATCATTATCGAATTTTCTAATTTCGCTTCTCTTAGCTTCCTCTTCTGCAACCTTAATGAAGCAAGACAGTAAAATATAAACTAGAAGATATTTTGTCTACGGAAAATGAGGCGCGAATTTCTCTAGGACAAACAGAATTCTCTTGGAGCAAGAATATTACTCAAGTGGAAAAGACAAAAAAAAAGAGCTAAGTCATTTGACTTTAACAGTGATACATGGACAGGCTTTAGAAACTTATACTGCGGAATTTTGACTTTTTTTTTTTAAAGGTAAGACGTTCTCAGATTCATCCTATTCGTTCTAGGCAACTTTTCGGCTAACTATAGTAAGCTCCTCCTACTCATGCAGGAAAAAAAAAAAGACTGCATTTAAGGATTTAAAGGGGCATATTAGAGCTCATAGAGTTTCACATCTCTTACATAGCAGAGAGAATCCCCTTCCGGAGCGCACAGAGGTGACGTGTATGAATTGCGCTTAAGGAAGAACTGGTTTCTAATGAAAGGAAAGTAGATACTACTGAAGGGTCTTGTAACGTTAATGTTCCCTCTCTGGCACAAAGGCACCAGCACAAGGTGAGAAAGCCCGAGGGGGACTCACTGCCCTCTTGGGCCAACCGGACTCGGTTTCCAAAGCAAGGCAATTCCTCCCCAAACACCCACCCCTCACACTGGCCGCGGGTAACCACGTTCTTCGAGAACAACCAGCAATCTCGCCCGCCTCGCGGAGAAGCGGAGCCGCAAACTAGACAGCGATGCCGCTAGGTTTCTCCGCAGGCCTAGACCATGGCTGCCCGGGGACGTCACCGGAGCAGGAAAGGCCCAACCCTTAAACTTCCCCGCGCAGCTAGGCTCCAGCCCGCCGCCACTGGCCTCAGAAGCGGCGTCCTGCGCGCGCTCGAGGCAGCATCGCGACCCAACAGCAGGGCGCGAGCCCGAAAACTGGGGGGTCGCAGGAAGGCGCGCGCCTCGAAGCCGCTCTTCTCGTGGCCCACAGCTCCGAGAGCCCAAATGCCGAGACGAGGACGCGCACGTCAGCGGCCACGCGCCCCAAAGAGCCGCACAGCGCGCGCGCGCCCGCGCGTAAAAACATGCTCGGACGCGCGCCCGCAACAGCGCGCGCGCCGCGCCCACAAGTATCTTCGGCCTGCCCCTCCCCCACCCAGGGGCGGGGGTAAGCGAGCCCAGGGACATTCTCAGCTCTGGAGCCGCCCGACGCTCTCCTGGGCCCCGCATCAGCGGTCTGCCCGCCCCCACCCGCCGTTGTGTGGGGTGGGCCTTTGGCCGAGGCCTACACTCTCGCCGCATCCCCACTCCCACCGAAGCCCTCACCCGGCGACGTCACCGCCGCCGCTGCCTCCACTCGACCCGCCGGCCCCGCCGCACCGCCCGGGGCCCCGGTTCCGCCGTCGCCGACCCAAGACCGACAGGATTTTCTCCTCACAGCTCCCTGAGCGCCATCTTACATTCAACCCTCACAGCCAATGGGTGCCGAATGCCCCTCTCGCGAGAATCGGAGCGTTCGATCCCGCGAGAGGTGAGGCTGCCTCCTGGCCAGACTTAAAGTGAACGCTGCAGACCGAGAGGGAAGCCGCGCCCCAGGCTGCCTGAGCCTAGAGCAAATCCCAAGGTGTGTAGGGGAGGGCGCCCCGCCCATGGACGTCCTGCAAGCGGGGCGGAGCCAGGCTGGAGTGGGATCCAGCGGGTGGCCACCGCTGGCTGTGGCTGGGAGCTCCTCCTGGACCCACCTTCTGCCGCCCGCCGGAGCCTCCCTCGGTCGCGCAGCCCCACACGAGCCCCGCCCAGGCACAGGCGGGCCTGTCGCTTAAGGTGGCCCCACAAAGCCCGGACCCAGGCCCTGGGTACCCATCGGCCTGCGCACTTCCCAAGTCCCTGGGCTGCTCAACTCTAGAAGCACCCAGCGTTTAGGACCCTCGTGAGTACTGCCATTTGAACTCGGCCTGCCATAGTCAGGTCCACCTTAAAGCGGCCCGGGGTAGGTCGGTGTTTGTATACAGGGAAAATGTGCAAGGCGTTAAAGCTGCAGGCACACAAGGAAGCCCACACTACCCAGAGGGCCACCAGCCTGGTGTATATCCTTATTGCCTCTAGAGCTTTGCACTTTTCCTTTCGTCCTGGCAAATCCTCCCAGTCTTTTGGAGTTTGTCAGAAATTATTTTTGGCAGTGAATTATCTGACGCCCAGGCTGGGTTAAGAACCTCTTCCCTATCCCAGGGAGATCTCCACAGTGTACTGTCACTGGTAGCTGCCTTTCCTAAATCAACTCGAAAGGTGCCACTACATTTCTGCCACATGTCCTCATGCTTGGCACATACTAAACACTCAAATATTTGCTGAATAATCAGACTAGGAACCAAGCCTGTTTTCCCAGACGACACACAAACTACACCTCTAGCACAGGGTTATCCATGCTACAGCAACTCCAGGGCCCTCCATCCCCTCAGACAAGGTGCAGAGGCTATTAATCCCACCACCCAAGCCTCTGCACTTGAGAGCTAACCATTACATAAGACATTTTAAAGCTATCAGTGGCCCTTTATTCAGGGAAAGCCCATTTTCTCTCCCTCCCTCTCTTCTCCCTCTCTCTCTCTCTTCTCTCACACACACACACACACACACACACACACACACACACACACACAGTCCTCAGGTATTATAAAAGCAGACAACACAGACCCTAGGGCATTTAGCTATTCTTTATTGACAAGGAGTGTGGGGCGATGAGAACCACCACCAGAGTCTGCAGAAGGGTGAGGTAGCTCCATAATGCTTCCAATTCACAACTTTCCAGGGTCCTCCTTCAGTGTGACAGTTCGGTTGAAGACAAGCTGGAGAGCAGTGGGAAAAAAAATGACTACTAACCCGCAACCAGGCCATATGACCTAGATAGTTTTCATCATAACTCCTTCTTATCCAGAGGAACTGAGGGACCAGGGATCAGGAGATGCAGGTTCTCAGTAACTTTGTGGCTTTGGGTAAGGGACCAGATGGCTGTGGGGCTTGATTTCAGAAGGATTTTAACAACTCCACATGCGTGGCCCTACTTTGAAAATTAAGTAGGGTCTGTATAAAATTAGTCTCTGGGCCAGTTTCCTGACCTCTGGAACATGAATGCACTTTCCCAGCTCAGCTGGTGACAGGTAACTATGGGACTGTGAGGACAGTTTTTATCACAAGGAATGACAGCTAATCTTACTGTTGGCTGAAAGGTATAGGTGGATAAAGTCAAGTACCTGTCCTTGGCAGCTATCTGGATCCACGGAGAAGTATCCAAGGCGCTCAAACTGGAACTTGTCAAAAGGCTTTGCCACAGCCACAGAGCAGTCTACTAATGCTGCTTCCACCACTCGCAGAGATGCCTGCAGGCAGAGAACTCAAGCAGCACTCCAGCCAGGCAGGCCAACCACCCTGATCCACACTGTGTGAGCTTACCGGATTCAGGTCACTTAGGAATCCACCAGGGACCTCAGCAGGATCTTCAGGGTTCTTGTGCTGAAATCTACAGCCAGAATGAAGGTCAGACCTCTGGCTGGGCAGCCACAGCAGTCAATGCCCACCCTGTAACTGCTCCCACCTAGCTCTGTTCACTCACAGACGCTCATAAAGGCGAATTTCACACATGAGAGGATGTGACACCCAGTGAATAAAAGCCTTGGGCTTCTCTCCAGCGTCAGCTCTTCTGCAGGTCACCTCCAGGCTCTCCACACAGCCATTAAGGCCCTAGAGGTGGGGAGGTTCATAAGCAGACTGGGTACCCATCATCAAAGTCTGGCCCCACAGGCACTGCTGTAGGAAAGTTATAGCTGCCTCACCTTGACAACATGCTGCAGCTCAATGATGTAGCCTGTATGTCTCAGGCCCACAGGCTGGCCCCAAGCCAGGCGCTTATAGCCTGGCTCTGGCTCCTAGGCATACAAAGGGAGTGGAAACAATGTCAGGCATGGTGGCACATTCCTATAATCCCAGCACTTGGGAAGCTGAAGCAGGAAGATTGCTGAGTTTGAGGACACTCTGGGCTACATAATGAGTTCAAGGCCAGCCTGAATTACACAGTGAGACTCAGGTGAAAAGAAACAAAAGGCTACAAGAATCAGACAAGTATGAAGTTTTCCCCTCAACCCCATGTCTAGCAGGGTCTGGTTCACTTGAAGCAAGTAAGAGATGGACTCACAGATGGGATAAGGAGATGAAAAGACCCCAGCACCAGAAATAACAGCAAACAGAACCCTTTACCCCATTCAAAACCCATTCACCTCTTTGAAGTCCATCTTCTCAATGAAGACAACAGATGCAAAAGGAACCTGGTGGAAGCCCTTAGCCTCATCAGCTGGAAAGTTGGGTACCTGGATGTCTAAGTGCTATAGCAGAAAATGGGTATGTGAATCACATAAGACAACAAGGAACCCCAAGCCCAGGCACACATCTACACACCCATACTACCTATGCATCTATTGTGAGACAGGCTGACCTTGGCAGAGGGAAAGTTGGTGATTACAACCCGTAGTGGTTCTAACACAGCCATGGCCCGTGGAGCTGTGTCATTGAGCACATCACGCACACAGGCTTCCAGAAGATGTGGCTCCATTGTAGTCTGTGCCACTGTTACCCCAACCTGGTAAGAAAGTTATCGGTCACATCCACAACTACATACTATTACACCAGCATTCATTTGCCCACCCAGCCCACTGGGCTATACCCGGGCACAGAAGTTGTTGATAGCTTCAGGTGGAAAGCCCCGCCGTCGCAGGGCTGTGAGGGTAAAGAGCCGTGGGTCATCCCAATCCCTGTGGATGAGATGATGAGACCTTTTACAGCACGTGCCACTAAAGCTGGCGGCCTTTGCTGTGTCCAATAGCCACACCTACCGTACTGCACCAGCTGCTACAAGCTGCAGGATCTTCCTCTTTGAGACCACAGCATAGTGCAGGTTCAGGCGGCCATACTCCCACTGCACAGGGCAGTAGACATCTAGTGCATTGCACAGCCAGAAGTAAGAAGAGCGCCTAGAGTGGGAGGGTTGGGTTAGAACTGGCTATCACTGCAACCAGTGAGAGAGCACAGAAAGGGCTACTGGCATCCCACAGGCCTGCTCTACCCCATGGCCCCAGCTTCCTCACCGGGACTGGAATTCTTTGGTGCACAGTGAGTGGGTGATGTGCTCAATGGAGTCACACAGGCAGTGGGTGTAGTCATATGTGGGGTAGATGCACCTGTGAGTATAGACAGGGAGGCCCGTGATCCTGTCTCCCCACCCCACCATAGCCCCACACCCCACCACACTCACACCCACCATTTGTCCCCTGTGCGGTGGTGCGGTGTATATTTGACCCGATAGGCCACAGGGTCCATCTTGCCATCCTCCATCACTAGCTTCATCCGCAGTGTGGCCTCACCCTCAGCAAACTTGCCCTTGCGCATCGCCTGTGGGGACGAGCTCAGGCTACCTCTAGCCACAAAGGCATCTCATTCCCAGCATTTTGGCCCATCCAAACCCAGCTGACTTTCCAGGACCCCACCTCAAACAGCAGTAGTGATTCTTCCACAGGACGGTCCCTCCAAGGTGAAGGCACAGAGTTGTGACCTTTGAGCTCCTCCCCTCGCTGATGGCAAACATAAGCTTGCCCCCTGTGGAGAAGAATATGAGTGCCCAGCAGTTGTGAGGGGGTCAGCTAACCTGGTTCTATCTTACCTGTGGATGAGCTCCACAGCCCAGGCATAGAGCTGGTCAAAATAGTCAGAGGCATATGTCACTTTGTGAGGGGTGTAACCTGAGGCAGTGCAAAAGACAGTATGAGCCACTTAGGACACACCCACTGGCAGGTCATCCCACAGAGACCCACTGACACTAGGCCTCACCCACTCCATACCCAGCCAGGTCACCATGTCATAGATAGCGGTAAAGAACTTTGCTTCCTCTTTCTCAGGGTTGGTGTCATCAAAGCGCAGAAAACAGATACCATTGTTAGCCTAGAAGAACAGGAGTACTTGTGAGCTCCCACGTATCCATCAGCCCCCACAGCATAACTTATCAAACTAGAACATCCTCAGAACTCTCTCATGTCAGCATTAAAAATTTTTCCAACAATTTCTTTCATATCCTTGTATCTAAATGCTCTAAATAAACTACCCATCTCTTACACCAGCTTGGGACAGATAACACAGCCTCTTCAGTTTTCCCCAGTAAATCCAATGGATTCCTACATATGCTTCCTCTGCCCACTGAGGAACATTATCAGGAAAAGACAGGCAAAACATGGACACCTTTCTGGCACCCAGTCATAGGATCAGCCAGTGCAAAGGCCTCAGACCCATACTCACCTTGGCATAGCCGAAGTTAAAATTGATGGCTTTGGCATGTCCAATGTGCAGGATTCCATTGGGTTCTGGTGGGAACCGGGTACGTACCTGAGTTAAAGTGAATGGGATCAGAGGTATAATTTGGTCAGAGCTCAGACCACCCTAAGGAAACAAATGCTCCTTTCCAGGGAAGCCATGGTAATGGAGAAACAATCCAGTATGGAGGCAGTGCAGGTATCCAAGCAGGTGCCTAATGGCACTAGCTTACCTAGCCATATTCCCACACACCTGACCGCCAGTGATCTCCAGGTGTAGCTTCAATAGATCCATGGTATGTGGTGTAGTCACATAGCCAGGTGTCTTATAGTTCTCACCTGCCAGAACCAGAACAAACCAGGGGCCAGGCTGCAGCCCAAGGATCCCTATCATAGGGGTCTGGCTGTAGGAGTCAATGCCAAGAACCAGCCCTCCCCAGGGTTTCAAAGTACCCACTTACCAGGCTTGTGGAATTTAAGGGCCTCTCCCCGCAGCTGCTCCATCAGAGACAGGATCTGGCCAGCAGGCTCACCTACAAAGACAAAACCAAGATAAGTTTGTCCTCTGAAAATAACTGTCATATTCAGCCCGAGAAGGTACTCTCACTGCTACCCATATTCTACAACCAGAACACCTCTAAGCAGGCCTGTTTTCTCTAATTTCAGAGACAAGAAATAGAGAGCTACATTTCTGAGACTAAGGAAATACCAGTAATCCAAGCTCAGAGGCACAAAACAGGGTACTGGATAAGCCAAAGCCCTGTGGAGGCTGGGTTTTAAAGCCCCTCAGAGAGAACATCCCAAAGTCAGGGAGCTGAATGAGACAGGAGCCTCAAGCCTCTCACCATTCTCCACAGCTTTTGCTGGCTTCTGGTCTGCTTCTTCTAGCCGAGCTTTTGCCACCTGAGAAAAATACCAAAATTGCATCAGAATCTCTCCTGAGCATGGAGAGTGAGGTCAGATACTACTCCCTTTGCTTACCTGAAATATCACCACACTCCACAACCCCCCCGCCTCCGAGATCCTCGGCCATTCCCAGGAGTCCCACACCTCTGGTGCCCATTCCCACCGGAGTCCAGTTCCCAGGATATTTTTACCAGCCTTACCTTGGGTTTCTTTTGCAGATCAGCTTCCACCTTGGGACCCAGAAGATGGAGGACCTGAGGAGACACCAGTCGGGTAAGGATAACTGTGTCCTCTTATATATCCCTGAACTGTCCCTATCCAGCCATTTACCCAAGGGCTTCATGACCTGTCTACCAATACCACCTGGGAGAACCAACCTAGCCCACCTACCTCATCTCATGTGGTTGTGCAAGGAGAGTTGTGCAGCCCTCCTTTCTGAGGGTTCATATTGGGCCCAGAGAACAAAAACTGCTATTTACTGAAAAGAACTGTGAGTTCCACATCAAGACACACTATCTACCTCAGCCATCATCCTCTTGTGATTCTACACCAGCATCCCGATAAAGGCCACATCATTCTAGCTTATGGAATGAGGAAACTGATGTTCAGAGTAAAGTGATTCACACTAAACTAGACACAGCCCCAAAGCCTAAGCTGCTAAAGCTGCTCTCTCTACACTAGGTTCCGCTATCCACCATCAGAAGGGGACAGGATCTTCTCCCCACTTTTCTCTTATCAGTGGATTCCAAACCCTGCCCAGGCCAAGCTATTTTTGCCCACTTCAGCACAGGGAGGGGCCCACCTGCATGTCTACTTCGTGCTTGATCATTTTGCCGTCTGCCCACTTGAGCACAGCCCGAGCTTCTCCTAGGACCATGATGACAAGATACTGCAAGAAGGCAAAAGAGGGCACTTCCCTCCTCCCCAAGGAAAAGACCTAGCTTACTACCTGGAACCAGCCATCACACTTTTAAGGTGCTCTAGCTCCTCCCCCACCTATCTCCCTCACTTTTGCCCAGAAAATAAGACATGACCAGCATAAAACATAACTCCTTGCCCCAAGCTCCCTCTCACCCATCAGCAGCCCCATGTTGAAACGGTAACGCTCCATCAGGAGCTGGGACCGGTGCCTATTTATGGTGGCCTCCACCTGCAGAAAGCCAAACCATATGGTTCAGGAAAGCCCATTCAAGACCTTCTAGGGACCCACACCCTCACCCTGGGCTTTCCTGGGAGAGAAGCTGAGCCCCTCTTTCCCAGGACCAGGACAGGGGAGGCAGCTAATGCCCAAAGACTTACAGCCTCCTCAATCTGCTCTGGGGTGACCATAACACCCACACCACATTCCTGCTCGAAGTCCATGGTGTCAATGGGATCCAGGGGGTGACTCCGCACATACTCAAGAGCAGCTAAGAAAGGAAGAAGACCTCCAAGCAATGAGCAGACAAGGCTCTAACCCAAAGAAACCTAAAGTATAATCTGGCCTCCTATACATTTAAGTCCTGGCACTATCTTAGAAAGACAGAGAAACCCGTGTTCCTTGGGAAGCTCTTCAAGACAGTTCCCAGGATACTTTCAACAGAGGCCACTCCCTCCACCCCCCAAGTGCTTATGTACAACTAGGTTTCCAGAAGGAAACTAGGGGAGTTGACAGAGCAGGTGTTGGCTGAATGGAGAGGATGGGAAAGAAATAGCCACAGGCAGGCGTCTCACCGCTTAGCTGGGTCTCAGTGTGGATCTTCTTACTGGCTATATAGCTCACAAGGAAAGAGAGGCGCCTGGTATCCTTGAGTCGAGAAGCCAACCCATACAGCAGGGTCCCGGTAGCTTTGTCAATGGAGGAGCCCAAAGTCAGCTGTGCCTAGAGTCAGGAAAGAAGCCCCATGTCCAGGCAAAGACAAGAGTAGGACGAGGGACTTAACTCTGGATATGGACGGAGCCCCACGCTATTGTGGGATAGCGTCAGCAACCCAGCCAATAGGCAGAGAAGACTCCTACCTGGGTCGCCGCATCACGCAGCTGTGTGCTCAGAGCTGCGTTCTTGAGCGTCTCGCGGGCCTTTGGTTCGCTCAGGCCGAGGCCGGTGAAAAGCGCCAAGGAGTCGAGGGTAGCCATCGCCCAAACACCGGAAAACGAAAGAAACTCCCAGCTGAGTCCGCACGTTGGCATTCGCCTATTGACCAATAAGAACGAAGCTTCCACGAAGAGCCAATGGCGCCCTTCATCTGTGGGAGGGGGCGTGGCTTCAAGGTGGACTGCGCCATTTAAGGGACTGCGAGCTGACCAACCGGCTTTCCCGGTTGCTTGCCTTCCGGCTCTGTTGTCCCGGTGTTCTAAAGGGGTTGGATCTGAGTGACTGGCAGTGGTTTTTCCTCTAGCCCGAGAGGAAAGTGCTCAGTACCTCCCCAGGAGAAAGACGAAGTCGTGGCCTAGTGCTCTGACTATTCTCCTTCAGCCCTGTTAACCCACACCAGTTCTGCTCTGGGGAGAAACGTGAGTTCTCGTCGCGCCTCTGACGTCACAGCTTTCGAGTTGTCATGGAAACCTCTGAGCAAAAAAGTAGCCCGGGAAATCTGCTGTCCAGATCCATTGCCGACACTGTGCAGAATGGTTTATCCGAGACATCAGTAAATCTGGCACTTTTTACGTTCCCACACGGACACACTTGGAGAGGGAAGGGAAGGATTTGGGACCAGCAGGATATTCATAGTTTTGTCGTGATTTAGTTTATAAAATCTCATGGCACACTTAACTTGTTGTCAAAGTATCCAAATATCACAAAAATCACTAGCAAATTAAACCTTAAAATCCCTTTACATGGACTAAGGATGTAACTTACCGGCAGGAGCGCCTGCCTGGCAAGCATGAGGCCCGGAGTTCGATTTCCAGTACCGCCCCCTCCCCCGCAAAAAAAGCCTTTCACATACCTTCAAGGGTGAGACAGAAAAAGTGGAATATTCAGGACTATGGCTTGTCCTTGGTGGTCTCCCCACAACCTCAACAGATGTCTAGGATCTACTGGATAAAACAAAGTGTAGAATTTTTTCATGTAGAGGGTGGGAGAATCCCCCTGCTTACTTTGTACCCACATCTCACTAATGTCCAAGTTCCTTGTCTGGGCTTGGATTTGAGTCCTTTGTGATAACCACAGGTGGGTTTTATCCAGGCCTATATGCTACATCGATGTCCAGATACAATCCTATATCCTGAGGCTTTATACTTTTCTCTGACCCATAGACCTAGCTTAACAGCCAGCACTGTACAGTGAAAGCCAGCCAGGTGCAGAAGTCGAGTAGATGATGGAATTTAGGATGCCATAGTGAAACAGCAAGGAACAAAATCATAGCCACATCGCCCCTAAGCCAAGTCTGCAACTACAGGGGCCTAACAAAACACAAAGATAGTCATAGTGCTTGAACGTGGTGACATGCATCTGTAATTCCAGGAGACTGAGGCAAAAAAGACTGTGACTTCAAATCCAGCCAATCTGGACAATGTAATAAGATCTTATTTCAAAATGAATTTTAAAAAAACCAAAAGGCTAGAAGCCAGGAATGGCAATACACAGATACTCCCACAGTTTCAAGCCCTGCCTGGTAGTACTTGCCTGTAATCCCAGCACTTGGAAGCCTGAGGTAGGACGATCACCGTGAGTTTGAGGACACTTTAGGCAACAGACTGTCTCAATATAATAAAAAAGAGGTGGGCATGGTGGCTCACACCTGTAATCCCAGCACTCGGGAGGCAGAGGCAGGAGAATTGCTGTGATGTGAGTTTGAGGCTGAGCTCAGGGTCAGCCTGAACTAAAAAGGGAGACCTTGTCTCAAAAAAAAAAAAAAGGCTAAGGATGTAACTCAGTGCACAAAATTCAATCTTCAGTACCAAAAAATTAAATTTAAAAAAGGGCTAGGCAGGCTGCAGATTTAGCTCATAGGTGCTGTACCTGTTCACAAGAACAAGATCCTAAATTCGATCCCTAGTACAGTGGTGAGTGGGAGGACCCTAGGTATGTAAATCTTTGTCAAGTCTCTGGATTCACACACACACACACACACACACAGCCCATGCTGAAGAGCCATGTTTAGTGTCTATTACTGCCATTGTCCCTATGGTACTTGATTTCTTTTTTTTTTTTTTTAAGGTTTTTTGAGACAGGGTCTCGCTTTGTGGTTCAGGCTGGCCCTGAGCTCAGCCTCAAACTCACATCACAGCAATTCACCTGCCTCTGCCTCCCAAGTGCTGGGATTACAGGCGTGAGCCATGGCACCGTGGTATGTGGTACTGGTTGCTGCTGGGGTGAGTCTCCACGCCCAGTATTGTTATGTGGTTACCGGGGATTGAACCCGGGTCCTTGCGCTTGCAAGACAGGCGCCGGAACCACTGAGCTATATCCCTGGCCCCCGTGGTACTTGATTTCTACCAAAGGATTCTTTGCAACGTGATCACCATGACAGAGTCCTGGAAGTCTGATGATGCCCCCAGGGCAAAGCCTGTACTCCCTGATTCTCTCATGGGACTATATAGCTCAGCGTAACAGGATTAAGGAGTAGCTCAACCAGTGCCCATACACACTATCCCTAACTCTAAGACTAAGGACTACCAGCAAGGCCTACATGCTAAACTTCATGGGACTGGTTCCATGGGTTTAGAACGGGGGTGGAGCTACAAGGTTGTCAGGACCCTACCTCAAAAGTACCTTTTCTCCCTCCAGTTAAGAGACTGACATCTGATCCTCCAACAATTAGAGTGAAAGGGGCATTTTCCAGAGGGAGACAAGTAGGCTTCCTACAAGATGTTATGTATAAAGTTGAAGGGACTCTAAAGCCTGGGTAAAAATCTTAGGTCAGTTGCTGGGAGCCAAGATCACAGGGACTCCTAAGGGAGAAATTAGCAAAGCCTAGCCCCCTCACACAGGAAATCAAAACAGGATTTACTCTGGTTCTATCTTCTTTTCAGAAGCGATCTTCCTACTGTCCCCAACATTTATAATCTCTCTCCAGTATCTGTCCATATTGTAGATTAAACCTGGCACCTTCACATGTCTCTTCTATCTCCCAGGTCATTTATTTATTTACTTACTTTTTTTGAGACAGGGTCTCACTTTGTAGTTCAGGCTGGCCGTGAACT
>PVIR01040826.1:0-13113 GCA_004026965.1 Petromus typicus
CTCCTGTCTCTGCATTTTGAGTGCTGGGGTTACAGGCGTGAGCCACCACATCCAGCACTGTGGTGTGTGGGACTGATTGCTGATTGCTGGTGGGAGTGCCAAGCCTGGCTTTGTTTTATGTGGTTATCAGGGGATTGAACCCGGGCCCTTGCACTTGTAAGGCAGGCGCTAAAACCACTGAGCTAAATCCCTGGCCCTATATCTCAAAATTTTAAAAAGGTAATTAATGGTACACCTCTCATAAGTTTCAAAAAACTTATTTGCAAGAAATGGTCAACTTCTTTTTGAAGAATTTTGAAATTTAGCCTTTCTTTAAAATCAGGTTACCAAGCACACTAGAGTGCCTGGGCCCCAAGGGTAATAGATTCTCAGTCTATCCTTCCATACATCAAAGTTTAGTTTAAAAATAGATTTTATTTCTTCATTTATATATACACTCATATATTTATGTTTACAAATGAGAAATAGTCTATTCCCACCTGGAAATAACCCTTTTACCAGCAAATTGATGATCGCATATTAGAGATGTTACCTCTAGCTGTGGTAGATGGGAATAAGACACTAGACCTTGGTGTGTAGCTGAGGCCATGGATTCTTCCAGATGTTCACACAGGTCCCTAGCACTATACACACCACAAGAACTCAGTCACCCCAAGCCAGCACCAAGCAAAACCCCTTTACTGCCTTGGTCCAGTACTGACCTTTTGGGTGACCAAAGAGGGCCTTACTTTCTCTTTTTGTGAAAAGATCTGTGTTGGTTTCCAAGAATGTTCCATCCATGGGCTCCTGCCAAAGGCACTGCACTCAATTGTGCCAATTGTGTTGGTGTTTTATGGCTCTGTTCATCTTTAATGATCTGCAGCCTCTCTCGACATGCAAGCTTCTCAATCTTGGCTCCCTCCCAACTGTTCTATTGATCTGAAATTTGGCCAGCAAGCAAAATCTTTTGTTTGTTTTGGGGATTATTTTTATTATCTGGCTCCAGACCGGGAGCACAGAGCAGGGTGGAGGGTTCACAGAAATGAGGACATCCACTCTTTGGTAGGGCTCCTCAGGGCCTACAACCAGTTAGTTCTCTGATGCTATAAAAGATCATTGTTCAAAGCTGTAAAGTGAATTCGCATTTGCATTGCACTGATAGCAACAACAGCTTGTCAGGCCCCCATCTGTCAGAGAAGAAGGTATTCTGCAGTTCAGAGAGTCAGGGCTCAGGGTGCCCCTTTACACAGGGATCTATGGCAAAAGGGTAGACACAGTTTATAGGAGCCTCACTTTACCTTATGTGTTGTTGTTTTAGGACTAGGAACTCAGTTTTTCATTAAATTCCTCTTAACCCAAAACTAGTTTTCCAAATCTGAGTATCTTAGAAATCCTATATCATAAAATAACAAAAGCCACTTCTCAGAAGTAGAGTTCTACGGTCCGACACTTCAGGGAAATGTTGCACAGATGTTCATTTCTTGAAGGTGTATAAATTATATTAATATATTCAGATGCTACCAAACATCTACTAGAAAAAAGCAAAAATTATTTTGTTTAAACCAACATCTCCCAAATTTCTTGATGATAGGAGCTCAGTTAGCAGAAATTTTGTTAAATACATTTAAGGTTAGGATGCAAAAACTTGCAGAAGTATTGAATTAAATGTACATTAAGGTATTAATTATTAATATCATTTCTTTACTGGGAACAGGTTCTGATGGAGCAGAATGTGTGGATGATAGAGAGAATGAGCAGTCCAAAAATCCATTCTCCTCTTCCATAATTATAGACTTATCTCTTGGAGCAGCAGCCTAGTAAGGGCTACACTATGCACCCCTTTTCAAGCTGAGCATGGCTATTGACTAGCATTGCTAATAGGAGATGAGCAGAATTGGTGAGCAGAACTTCTGACCCACACTTCAATAGAATTCAGATGATGACAAGGCCCTGAGGTATAGCGGAAACCCACTGTTGAATGAGAGTTCCCAAACTGCATATAGTAAAAGCCACTTAATGATCAGGAAGGAAAGATCTGCCCTGTAACATACATGAGAAATAAGCTTCTATTATATGGATGTGTACTTCAGACTGTCTTGATTATAGCACTTTAACCTAATCTCATGAATACTACAGAGGGAGGAAATGATAAAGAGGAACATCTGGGGTGACTTTTGGAAAAGCATGAGAAGAAACTGTACCCGAACAAGTTAAACAGAAAGTGCCTTCAGGGAAGGGACCCAGGAAGTGGTAGCACTATATCATGTTTTTTTCTTTTTTCACTGTATCTAAGTGACTAAGCCCACCACTGTGGAGAAAAGACAAACTCAGTTTCAACATTACAGTGTTCAGTTCTCTATCTTCAGTGTTGAGCAGTGTGGTGTGACCTTGTGAACAAGTTGTAAGCATCAGTATGAAATCCCCATGTTCCTCTTTTCCTGCTGCAGCAACTGTGCAAGCAAGTAGACGGATCTCCATTGATCTGGTCCCTCAGGGAGGACAAATGTGGCAGAGACCTACCTATCAGACTTGTCTTTGGAGCATAACATGAATGACTAGTGATCTATTGGGGTCTGAAGCACCCAGAGTGTAAAGTACCTTAATTAAATGATTTGGAACCTGGATAGAATTGGAGTTCTGATACAATGTGAACCTAGTAGAACATGAAGCATGTGTTCACTGTGACATGACAGTTAGGAACTGTATTTGCAGTGTTTACAGTCTCAGAGATGATGGTGACTTGTTGTGAAGTTGGAGAGCACTTGAGAAAGCTATCCCCCGCAAGAATTTGGAAGACAAACAAGTTTGTACCAAATTCATAGCAAACTTGAAGTTCTAAAAGAAAAGACTGGAAAACAGAATGTCAGTTTGTATTAGTATTAATCTTCGCTGTATTAGAAAAGGCACTACAAAAATGAGATATGCGTAAGAAAGCTATGGATTATGTTAATCAGAAATGAAAGAGAGAGAGAATCCAAGCTTTATCATTTGTATGTGACAATCCACACTGAAGGTTAAAAGATAAAAATATAGAGGTTATTGAGTATCAAAGGCCTATGAGAACTAAGCTTTGAAAGAAAGATCAAACCCAAGGTGTAGTTTTCACACCCATCGCTAAAATCCATGAGTTAATTTCAGGGCAATGACTCGAGTATAACAGTGGTAATCAGTAAATTCTTTAAATTGAATAATGTTGATTGGGAAAAAGAGTATAAAAGTCATTATGCGTGATGAGAGTGAGACAGAGTAGGATGCATGGAGAAAGCAGGATAGGAATTGTAAGGACTTATATCTAGATGTTCACCCAAAGCCCACAGATATGGACTTTGAAAGTGAATGGGTCATGGGTGTGTGGTACTGGGTTAATCAATTCCGCATTCTGGATATGGGTGATGGACTTATTAAATAGAGAAGAACTAACCTGAATGTGGAAGGACCACTCAATAAGCTGGAAGCACAGATGGAGTGAAAAGAAAAAGAAGAAGAAAGGTTATGCTACTTCCTGCTTTCCATGCTGTGAAATGTTTCTCATCTGTGATACTCCTCTCCTATGTTACCCTGCCTTGGAACCTGTGGACCTTTCAGCTGTGGACTGAAACCTCTACAAACTGAGTTAAAATAAATCTTTCCTTCATTAATTCATAAGTGTTGGTCTTTTTGTCTTAGCAACAAGAAAGTAACTGAGTTAGAAAAATTGAATAAAGAGCCAGGCCTGGTAGTTTACACCTGTAATCCCAGTGCTCACTCAACAGGAAGAGGCAGGAGGATTGCTGTGAGTTAGAGGCTAGCCTGGGCTACATAGTGAGTTTAGAGCCAGCCTGAACTACAATGTGAGACCATGTCTCAGAAAAACTAAAAAAAATTAATTAATTAAAAATAAAGAAAAAATAATAAATAATATAAAGCATATTATAAATAACAGTGAGATGTTGACACATACACCTGACAATAATGAACAAAGAAAATTTTTTTAAGAAATTCATGCTATCAAAAATCTATAGTTTAAATAGTATTTGTTTGATATGTAATGACTACTGACTTTTCAACATCCAAGATGTAGTCGTCAACACTTACTCCAAGTGCAACTGATTATTCTCCGATAATGGAGAAGCCAAACATTGAACAGGCAGAACTAGAGATGACAGAGAAGACTGAGACTCCTGGCCTTTCATCCTGATTAGGAGGATGAGATTTGAAAACTGAGCTGAATATTTGGTTGGGTGGTGGTTGTCATCAGTACTGTTGAGATGGATTCTGTTTTGGGTATGTTTGGTTGAACAGTGTGTGATGTCTTTGATTGAGAATACCCCTGTGACTTGCTTTCACAAACCAAAAAATAGAAGTATTCATGACTCAGATATTAAATTCAAGCAAAGGATTGGCTCCTCATTGACCACATTTCTTTTCCTTACATGACAATAAAATGGTAACATATGGACAGAGCCTTGCTCAGCTTTGGTCCTTTTGGGAGGGTCAATTTAGAAGATTGTCATAAGCATGAAGATTGAAATAAGTAAGCACAGTGGCCGGGCTAGTAATACCAGCACTCGGGGGATCTAAGGCAGGAGGATTATAGTTTGAGTCCAGAGTGGCACCCGAGGAACTTAATTAAAAATGTCTCAAAAATGTTTTGAAAAAGAGGGAGGTGTGCAGTTATGATGTAGCATAGTGTGCAGACTTTGGTTTCAATCCTCAATATGGGAGAGAAAAGGAAACAGAGAGAGATGGAGAAATAAATCACTAGAGTTTTAAGACAGTAGGGTTTTCAAGTTGATGCTGTGGCATAATTTATCAAATCTGAATGCTACAAAAATTCAGAATGGTTTTGCCAAACCCAGTTAGTGTACTATTAGGTTCAATCTGAAGAAAAATGTAAACATTGATGTTTTGGAGTCATCTTTCTCTAACCATGGTTGTGGTTTACTTATTACTGGGGCCATACTGTCAATTTGATAGATTTGCATCCTCTCTTTTTTCTTACAAAACAGGTTAGAAAATATCATACAGTAAGATTATGCATGAGTCTGTGTGTTATGTGGGGGGTGTGCAAACATGTGCATGTGTATGTACTACAGGAAGCAGGAAGGAGTGACTGGAAAGTGTATCTCTCAGTGTGACTCATTATCAAAAAGTTTGAAAGTCACTAGCTTAGAACCTAGTTAATTAGAATACTTTACTGATTGAATTTTGTTATAAAAACTCATCCCCAAAGGGTTTTGTGGCCTGATAATGTTAAGAGGCCTTGTACTCAATATTTTTTTTTCTGTTCAAAGTTTGTTTTAGAGTTCACTGCAGAACTTATCAATTTTTTATTGAGTTAAGATGAAATCGATAAACCAATGTTGGTGATGTAGGAAAAATAATATTAAATAGCAGCTATGGAGAATGATAGGGATCAGCAAATATTGTCCTGATTTTTTACAACCAGGATAAAGTTAGTGACACCTATGAGCCAGTGAGTGTGATACTGTGACAGAGAGTTTTATAAATTGATAAAATGGTATATCTATAAAGATTTAAAATGGGAAAAAATGAGATTTTGTCATTAAGTTGTACTAGATGAATATATTATTTTTAATAGTATTCCTAGATATCTGTTTAAAGCTGTGATACAGACTATGTCAAAATGTCAGAAAATCACTTGACAGAATTTCTTATACTGTAAAAACTGAACAAAATTTTAGCTGAGTTATTTACTTCTTGATTGTCTTCAATAATGATCATTTCAAAAGAATGCTGTTAATGAACTATTAATGTAGCAGAAGAAGTCTACACATGTGTCAGAGGTCTGTGCCTCATAATTTCCCATTTAATAAATGCCCTATATCATTAGTGAAGATCGTATCTCATTTTTGGGTGACATACAACTGAGATGGATATTGTATAAAATGGGTCAGAAACTCAGTGTCAGAAATTTCTTCAAAAGTGTAGGACTCTGAGTCAAACCTAAAATTTGCAATTTAATGCAGTTAAATACAAGCCTAAAGTCTTAGAGATTAAAAAGCACAAATGAATAAAAACTAAGTAAAATTACAGATACAGAGATATTCCTGCACATCAAAGATAGTTACAAGTGATAAGACTCATAGCACTTCATAAAAATACTTTTATGACTATTTTACTCAGATTTCTTTATCACTTCAACTATATGAAACAAGTACCATTTCTATTCTCCTTTTTTGCTGGAAAAACTGAGATGTGGAAGTTTCAAGTCACAACACTGATGAACAATATACCATAAATGAAAAGCGAAGTGGTCAAAATTGATAATCAGTTCCGTCCTTCTGTTGGAAACATTGCAGCAGAATTCTATGCCATTGATGCAAGTTTGAAAAAAAGAAATCAACAGCTCTAATCCAAAATAAATTATGATTTGTCCTTGCCTGAAATACTGGTCTAACGGCAGGAATAAACTGTTTAGAGAAGGCCTAACATAATTCAGCATGGTAACTGAGGGAAATGATACATGATGATACTGAATCTCACAACTGGAAAAAAAGGCATGGCCATTGGGACTGTGATAGCCATTTTTCTTTTAAATTGAAATCTTTATTGGTCCATTACATATATGCATCATGATTGCATTCCATAATGGGGATTTGTACCAGTATAAGATACAACTTAATTCTCATTTTTCCCATAGCCCTACCAACCCTACCACCCCCCCCATATACATAAAATTTGTTTCCTTACTTTTTTGTTATAATATCATTATTTTCCCCCCTTCACCCTATTTTACTTTGAGTATTTTCTATTTCACAATATATAACATACAATTCTAGGACTCATTTACATCTTTATTTTCTCACACCAGAGAAAAGATGCAATATGTACCTATCTGTGCCCTATTTATTTCACTTATGAGAATAGCCTCAAGGTATGTCCATTTAAGTAGAAATGATTCAAATTTATCATTTTTTATGGCAAAGTAGTACTCCATTCTGTAGAAGAACCACAGCTTTTTTTATCCAGTCTCCAGCTGATGGACCCTTGGGTTGTTTCCAAGATGTAACAATCACAAACTGAGCTGCTATAAACATGGGTACACATATGCCACTGTGATATAAGTCTTAATTCTTTTGTGTATATACCTAGCAGGGCGATGGCTGGGTCCAATGGGACCTTCAATCCTAGCTTTTTGAGGAATGTCCAAACTGATCTCCACAGGGGTTGTGATATCAAAAAATGGAAAGACATACCTTGCTCCTGGGTAGGAAGAACCAATATTGTCAAAATGGCTGTACTCCCAAAACTACTATACAGATTCAATGCAATCCTGATTGAAATCCCAGCAGCATATTTCACAGATCTAGACAAAAAAATCCAAACTTTCATCTGGAACCACAAAATACCTAGAATATCCAAAGCAATTCTAAGCAACAGGGACATGGTGGGGGGTATTATAACTCCAAACCTGAAACTATACTGTAAAGCCACCATGATAAAAACTGCATGGTACTGGCAAAGTAATAGACCTGAGGATAAATGGAGTAGTCTAGAAGATCCAGAAACTACTCCAGATACACTGAGCAACCTCATCTTTGGCAAAGGAGCCAAAAATCCTCAATGGAGGAAAGATAGCCTCTTTAACAAATGGTGCTTTGGAAAAACTGGGCTTTAACTTGTAAAAGACTAAAACTAGATCCAACTCTTTCACCGTGTACCAAGCTAAAATCAAAGTGGATAAGAGACCTAAATATTAAAACAGACACTCTAAATCTGTTGCAAAACAGTTTAGGTAATACTCTTGAAGACACTGACTTAGGGAAAGACTTCTTGAACAAAACCTCTATAGCATAGAAATTGGCTGAAGAAGTAAACAAATGGGACCTCATTCTTTTAAAAAGTTTCTGCACAGCAGAGGAAACCACCAACAGAGCAAAAAGGCAACCAACGATGTGGAAAAAAATCTTTACCAGCTGTTTCTCAGACAAAGGGTTACTATCTAGAATATATAAAGAGCTCAAAAAAATCAGTGCACCCAAATTTAAAGCCCAATTCAAAAATGGGCATCTGAAATAAACATATTTTTCAGAGGAAGAAGTAAGAGCAGCTAAGAAGCATATGAAGAAATGCTCAACATCATTAGTCATTTGAGAGATGCAGATGAAAACAACACTGAGATTTCATCTCACTCCGTATAGAATGGCTGCCATTTCAGAATCAGCCAGCAGCAAATGTTGATAAGGCTGTGGAGAAGAAGGAACCCTTCTCCACTGTGATAGCCATCTTAAAAGCTCGGAGTTTATCTGACATGGAAAAGAGATTTGTTTCACTGTGTATGAGTCAAGACACCAGAGAATTGATAGAGATAATAAATAGTAGGTTTTAACTCAACATAAGTAAATTTTTTTAGTAACTGTAGTTGTTTATGTAGTAATAAATGAGGTGTATGTTGGGTAGTTTTTTGTACTTTGGAAAATATGTGGTTTTATTTTTAGATTTTTGGTTTCTATTAGTGCATATTCAGAGTACATGAAGATTTTGTGCCTTATGGAAAGCTGGTACGTTCACATAACACACCTTGATTCTTTTCTTCACTCTGTTCTTTTCCTCCCCAATGCTAGATCTCCCTCCTGTTTGTTAAAGATCCATCTTCCTATTTCCTACTCTCTATCTTTTATTTTATTATTTATTTATATGTTTCTCACATAAGAAAAAAATGTGATATTAAAGCTTGTGGGTCTGATTTAATTTATATAACATTATGGTATCAAGGTATTCATTTTCATACAAATGACTTACATCTATATCCTCCTCTGTGGTGGAGCAGTACACCTTTTTGTTTTTTCTGTACCAGAGGTGTTTATTGAAGGACATACAATAATATAGTGTGGATATTTTATACACATAGTAGAACTGAGATTACAATTTAGATTACATGGTTGTAAGAATTTATAAATCTGAGTGTCAGAGATTCCTTAAATCTCAATATGAGACAAAATGGTATCATCTGTTAGTCATAGATCACCAGAAACAATATTTGGATGATTTTAGGTTTATTGATCTGTTGCATTATGGATATGTGGAAGATCTCAATAGAATGGTTTTAGAAATTACTTATTTTAGGCTTTTTCAAGGTTTAGGTGACTTGAGGGCAGCTTTAAGGAAGTGGGGCTTTATGAGAGGAAGTCAGAGGTAATTCTGTGATTAATAATTCTTGTCTAGAAGCTGAGAAGAATGAAGTGAAGCTAAAGAGTAGTCTGATAGTGAAGCATAGCATTCATATTGACTGAAGAGAAGGATACTTTTATCGTGTGGGAGAGGTGGTTTTTCTTCTCTTTGTATTTGTGCATGATTATATTTTTGTCTTGTCCTCACAATCACAGAATGGTGGATGTTGGTGCTATATTAATTTTCTTTTCTTTCAACAAAGGAACAGAAAGTTGGATGTGATACCAGAATGTTTTTGCCTCAACTCTCTACACTGTCAATGGCAGCATTTCTATCATGGGCCTATTCTTCTTCACAGCCTGAATTTGTTTCCAATTCCCATTGGGAAAGCTGTCCTCCAATAAAATTATTGTGAGCAGAGATGTGCTTTATTTACTCACACTTTTTGAAGAAAATATCTCTGAGTCTCAAGGAGTAAACATAATATGATCATACAGTGCCCAATATTATATAAGTGTTATAGATTTTTGTTATATATTATTTCATTAACTTTTCTAAAGCTACTGTTGACATGATGTTAGTTTCTATGACTGAATTAAGTCCAGTGCTCTCCTTAGATAGAACGAAGACAGATTTAATAGAGGAATATTTCTTGTTGGCAATAGTCTGTGAAAACTTTCGACATTGGACAATACCATGATTATTAACTTCCTTGGTATTAAATTCACATTTCTTCACAGACACATCTGCAAAACAAGATTGAACATAATTTGGTGGGTGTTGGAAAATTTAATGTACAAATTGTATAATCATACTTGCAGTGACCCAGCTGGCACATTTAAATCTAGGCTTTTAACCATGCCTACTTCCTTTACTGAAGAGTTCTCATAAATGGACATTTTAGCTGGTAAATTCTCTTCCACTTTCTGTTGTGTCAGTGCCTCTGTAGCATGAGAGCTATAAATAAGGTTTTGCATGCTATGTTCAACACTTTGAACTCATGTTTGGAAGCTCTTTTTCAGTTGTCTTTCTTTGAAATATTTTTCAGCTACTCTTTGACATGTAGAAGAAATACAAGAGTGACGAGTATGTCTCAAAACCCTAGTGTAAGTGAGTAGTCGCAGACATCTGTAAGGATGTCCACGTTATTGACATTTTAAAGTCCCTTGGGTGGGTTTGGGATTTGTCTGCACGGCCTGTAGTTACTTAGTTCAGTTGGTTACTATTTAGTGTTAAAGAGATCAAGTTTGTGGCTTCCATGCATTGAGAACTAGCAGTGTTGAGAGCATAAATCCCTCTTCTAGTGCTAAAGGCTATGAAAGGACAAACTTCAAGCATGTGGTAGCAGCCAGAGTGATGGGCAGGAGAGCTGATTCTTAGAGCCAACCAGTCACTCTTCAAAAATTCCCCTTAGAGTTGGTCTGTTTAAAAAGCACGAGGGTGTTAATAACCTTAGAGCAGTAATAACAATGAAATGAGGCCATCTATTTATTCACACTGCAACCTACAAGTTCAGAGAAAATAATGCACCTTTGTTTCATCTAACTAATTCAAGCTTTTTTTCCTGAGTGCTGACACTAGATATTGATGGGGAAAATGATCTGCAAAATTAAGCTGTTCCTTTAGACAATCCACAGTCTAGTTTATAAGATGCATTACACTCTCACAGGACTATGTCTCCTGCCCATCTCTTCATCCTCTTTGAGAAGGCATGTGATAGTGAAGACAAGATGATGCATGCACAAAAGTCTGTCATTTTGATGCTGTGATGTAAGCAATCCCAACACAAGGTAACTTGGCCCCACTGCAGCTTTTGGAGCATCTGAATCTCTCTTTCTTTTATCTCATCTTCCATTTTGCCCCTTCACTAGGGAAAATAAGTTCAGCCTCTACTTCCGGGTCACTTGGCTTCTTCCATGCCAGGCCCCCAGGTACTTACTCCAAAAGCATCATGAGAACCTCTGAGCCCCACTCAGACCATGAATGTTCCATGAACCTGAAAAAAGCCTTTCCTCTGATGAGCTCCTCTTCAACAAGCTAAGTTTGAAGGTATCATTGTTTCTGGAATTTTACCTGAGCTTGGGAGAGCAGAAGAAAATCTCTCCCCTCAACACTCCCATCAATATTTCTTCCCATCATCTTCTAAGCCACACGTGAGACTAGTGTGTCTGCTGTGTCTTCACTTCTGAGTCTCCTTTTGGCTAAACCAACACTCAGGAGAGCACAGTATGCTGTGTTCAATGGAGTTGAAAGTGTTTATTAAGAAATTACATATATATATATATATATATATATATATATATATATATATTTAAAAAATTTTTTAGACAGGGACTCTCTTTGTAGTTCAGGCTGGCCCTGAGCTCAGCCTTGAACTCACAGCAATCCTTCCTGCCTCAGCCTCCTGAGTGCTGAGATTACAGATGTGAGCCACCACACCCAGTACTGTGGTATGTACTAGATTGCTGATGGGCATGAGTCTCCATGCCCTGCATTGTTGTATGTGGTTACCAGATCGAACCTGGGTCCTTGCACTTACAAGGCAGGTGCTAGAACCACTGAGCTAAATCCTTGGACCAGTTCACCAATTTTTTTTTCATGACTAAAATAGATTAACAATGAGGTGAGCCATTTATGGACAATATGGTTTGAAAGAAGTTAAAATTCATGTGCAAAATTACTACACCTGTACCTTAGCAAACCCAGTACTTTATTAAATCATTTACTATGTGCTTAACACTGAGCCTTTTATATAGTGGTCACCTAACTTTACAACAACTTAAACGAGTACAATTCTTTACGTTTTTCAGATGATAGAACTGAGGCTTATTGAAGTCACATAATTTGTTCAAAGACACAAAATTGGTAAGTAGGCAGACATGTTAGATGCCTGTGCTGGAACTCCTAACTAAAGATACACCATTAATCATTATACTCCAATGCTATCACATTCTTCAAAGGCCATTGCATTATTCATAAAATATAAGAAGACAGTTTTTATTTGAAATAGGCACAACATAATATCTTTGCAGATGGTGACCTAGAATTTGTAAATATGTTCAGCCATGCTAAGTCAGTAATGAGTGTGTGGAGGGAGTCATCCAGGGTGTGAGACATTTTCAGGACATCTGGGGCCCATAAGCATCAAATCATTTAACAGAGTGCAAACAATTTAACACTGAGAGCCTCTAAAGTATTTAGTTGCAAAATAAATAAATGATAAAATATAAATCTGTATCATGTAAACAAGTAAACCTACTTCTGTATTGCCTTTCCCGAGTTGGCATCATGGGTGGGTATTTGAAGAAAACACAACACGTTTAACATTTATCCTTGCAAAATATAATTTAGATAAATATATTGCCAATATAGATCATTCTAGAAACAATATAGTCAAGAAGTATTGTATAGGGTGTCCTGCTGGATTTGGTTACTCATCGTATTTATTGTTCCGCTAACATTTATAACAGGTGCCCCTCATTCCTGCTGCCCTTATTCTCAACAGTTTCATGGGCATTCTAGGATTGTCAAATGTAAGGATTTGGAAGCCAGACAAATCACATTTGGCCTTACCATTTGCTGTGTGACTTGGATACTTCTCACTTTCCATTTTTGCATAAAAATGGTACCCAAACCACCATTGTCACAAGGATACATATGAGAAGGAAAAGCACCATCATATGACATGAATTCACATAACAGAGCTGCTGCTACTAATGGCATTGAAATAATAACTGGTCACTCTTTATTTTATCAAATCACACACCAATTCTTTGATGTAAAGATTACTATGCCTAGAAACTTTGGCACTAAGAAATGATATTTCTTGGGCAAAATTATAAAGTAATCTTGTTACAGCAAGATGACAAGCTCCAAACTTTGGCCATCACAGTACTGCCCATTTTTTAACTTTGTCTGATCTTTTCTTACTTTTTCTTGCTCTGCATTGTGTGAACCTGCAGCCATTCTTATTTGGGACAAAGGGAGTACGGTCAACAAAGAAATCAGCATCATAAAAAA
>PVIR01040827.1:0-13111 GCA_004026965.1 Petromus typicus
TCTTTTGCTTGGTAGAACATAAAACCCTGGGAAGGGTTAACTGCTGGTTTCTGGGTGCCAGTATTATTCTGCATATATTCTCCCACTCTCAAATTCCCTCTCTTTATACTAGTTATTTCATCTATCAGCAAAAAGTGCCAGAATGTATGGGTGGAGAAAAGGACAAGCACAATTTTGCCCATCTGGGGACTTATGACAATGTTTGGTTACTTTTTTATTGTCACAATGAAAGGGTGTTATATCACTTATTTGGGGGAGGGAAGATATGCTGGTAAATGTATTTATTGCCAGATCTGGGACAATCTTCAATAACAAGGAAATATCCAGTCGAAATATCAGTAGAACTGAAATTAAGAAACTCTGGACAGAATTGTGAACTTGCATCTTTTAAAAACTTTGGATTGGAGGAGCATGAATGATGTCAAATGCAATTTAGGGATTAGACGAATACTGATCCAATCAGTGCAAAATTTCTCAGTGTTCTTTGTGGGGAATGAAGGAAAATCTATCCAAAGATAGAAAAACAAAAACCCCTGGAAAAAATAGCCAGAAGTCTAATTCCATCACATTCAGACATTTGAAATTTAAAAATTAGAAATTTATCTTAAAATTTCCTTGGTAGTGGATAGAGATATTGAATTAAAATTGTGATCTGATTATCTACCTACTTCTCCTCTCCCAGAATTCATTCAGAACATAACCCCAAATATAAGAAAAAGTTCATTAGATTAGATACTTTTGGAACTCCTGCAAGAGAACGTGGAGGATGGAGGAAATATTTAAAGAAATAATAGAAGAAAATTTCTCAAATCTAAAGGAAGATAGAAACCAAATCCAAAAGATCTACTTACTCCATGGTGTTCTGATATCAGAATAGTAAGAACAAAGAAGGGGGAAAAAACAATGTACAAATTAATACATAGCATTGTCATTATGTATCTCATTACTAAGATTAATACTAAAGTTATATTGAGATGAAATAATATTTAAATGCAATAGAGAAAAACATTTTAAAGCTAAAATCTTATTACCATTAAAGCTGACATTGAAATAGTGGGAAAAATTTAAAACGTTTTCAAACATAACAGGATTTGGAAATTTTTAAAAAAATTATCTTTATTGGTACATTATGAGTACACATCATAATCACATTCAACATTAAGAGTTTGTACCAGAATATGACATGACTTGTGCTCGCTTCGGCAGCACATATACTAAAATTGGAACAATACAGAGAAGATTAGCATGGTCCCTGCGCAAGGATGACACGCAAATTCGTGAAGCGTTCCATATTTAAAAAAAAAAAAAAAAAAGAATATGACATGACTTGATTCTCACTTTTTCCCTTTACCCTCCACCCCCATATACACAATCTTTGTTTTGTCTTTTCTTTATTCTTACCACATTCATTTTCCCCTAGTTATTTACACTTACTCTCTTTCCTTTTAAATATTTTCTACTTCACAATATCAACTATACATACTCCAACTCATTTACAACTTCATTTTCTCATACCAGAGAAAAGATATGATATTTATATATCTGTGACCTGTTTATTTCACTTATGAGGATGTCCTCAAGGTACATCCATTTGATTATGAATGACTCAATCTTATCATTTTTAATGGCAGAGTAATACTCCATTCTATAAAAGAACCACATCTTTATCCAGTCTCCAGTTGATGGACATCTGAGTTGCTTCCAAGGCTTAGCAATCACAAACTGAGCTGCTATAAACATGGGTGCACATATGTCGCTGTGAAATGACTCTTTTAATTCCTTTGTGTATATGCCTAGCAGAGCGATGGCTGGGTCAAATGGGACCTCCAGTCCTAGTTTTTTGAGGAATCTCCACAGAGGTTATATGAGTAGATTTGGAAATTTTTTACTCACAAGATTTGTCTTTAGAGAATTACCAAAAAATATAACCCAACTTTCCCCCTCTACCCTGAAAGGAATTCAGAGAAAGACAAGAGATAAGAAATAAAAGAGCAAAGAAATGCAACCTAAAATTAATATAATTATTTTCATATATAATGAAAAATAGCCAGGAACTAAAGTGCCAGATGATTTCAACATGTGAGGCAGAAGAAGAAAATGAGAGTAGATGGAAATGACCGCCTACTTACTAAATCTTTTGTGTTAGGAGAAAAATGTATGTGGATATATGCACAAATGATAGAAAAAAGTTAAAAATAAGTGTTAAAAATGTAAAAGTAGGACTGGGAGTATAGCACAGTGGTATACCATGTTTAGGATTGATAGGCCCTGGGTTCAATTGCCAGGACTGGAAAATAAAATGTAAGAGTGACCATTAGAAAAATAGAATATATTGTTTCCATAACAATAAATGAAGGGAGAGAGAGACCTAAATCAAACAATAAAGTCCAATAAATGAAAAGAAACAAATAAATAAATATGAAGTATAAAAGAAGAGGGCTAGATAAAGCCTGAGGTCAATAATAGCTACAGTAAATGTAATTATGTATAGGTTAATTTCTCCAATTAAAGCACCAAAACATCCAATTGGATTTTTAAAATTTTATCATAAGCTATCTACAGGATATATTTATGATACAAAAGGTTAAAGAAGAATTTAAAATGAAGTGAAAACACAGATCCCATGTAAATGTTTTAACAAAAGCATATAGAGTAGTGTTAATTTCAGACCAGACAGAGTTTCCATCTAAGAGACAAGAGCAGTAAAAGGAACAAACAGGTATTTTTCATTTTGATAGAAAGTACGATCCACCTAGAAATAAGAATTTGGAAATTTTATGAGCTAGAACAAACACTGATAAGTCTACAATGAGGGTGGAAAACTTTGACAGCTTTGTCTCAGAAATCAGATAACCAAGCACACACACACACACACACACACACACACACACACACACACACGCACACACACACAAAGATACATAAAGTATATAAAAGCAATAAGCAAGCAAGTCTGATCTAAAAGATACACATCAAACATACCCGACAAAGACAGAATACATTGACTGTCAGCCAGCCGTGGGAGACACTCAAAATTTAACTATGTATTGAGTTACAAGTGAAATTTTAAGTAATATGGAAAAACAGAAATTTTATGTGACATGAATACCTGACCACAATGCAATAAAATTAGTGGTTAGTTGACAGTAAAAGCATACCCACAAAAATCTCTACAAGAAAAACAATTGAACATCCTTAAATGCTATTGTATGAAATTACACAGTACTTGGAAATGTAAAGCAATAAAAACAACATATCAATATCTAGTGGACAGAGAAAAAGTGATATCTGAAAGAAACTTTAGAATTTTATTAGAAAGGATATTTTAGAAAGATTGAAATTGAATTGATAAAACATTTGACTCAGAGAATGAGAAAAAAATCAATAAAGTCCCAAAATAAAGAATGAATCAATCACGAGGAAAGCAGCAATTAATTGGAAAAATCAAGCTATTAGATAAAAAAAATCAGATTAAAAAATCAGTAAGAAATATACAAAGCTCTTGCAAATCTGATCAGGATGAAAGAAAGCACAAATAAATGAGAAGAGATTTAAATTTGTACCTACATACCAATAAATTTGAAAGTCTAAATGAAATGGAAGACTTTCTTTAAAAAAATAAACCTTAACAAAATCTATCCCACAAAATAAGTAATTTAATATGCAAATAATAAAAGAAATTCAAGAGTGAGAAGTCTTTCTCTAAGAAGAATCAAGCATAGCTTTTTACAGATGAATTCTGTAAGGTCTCGCTTTGTAGTTCAGGCTGGCCCTGAGCTTAGCCTCAAACTCATATCACAGCAGTTCTCCTGCCTCTGCCTCCCGAGTGCTGGGATTACAGGCGTGAGCCACCACGCCTGGCACTGTGGTATGTGGTACTGATTGCTGGTGGGCGTGAGTCTCCATACCCAGTATGGTATGTGGTTACCAAGATCGAACCTGGGTCCTTGCGCTTGCAAGACAGGTGCCAGAACCACTGAGCTAAATCCCCAGCCCCCAATTCTGTAAGTTCTCGAGGAACAACTGTTTCTATTGATAGAAGAAATACTTCAGATTATGAAGAGTAACGAGTTAAAGGTTTTTAACTCACTTCTTGGGCTAACGTCAAATCTAGAGGGATAAAGAGTTGCCTGGCATTCAAGAAACCCTGAGTTTGATCCCCAGCACTAGAAAAAAAATGTTTTAAAAATATGGCAAAGGTAGTTACAAATCAAACTCAGTGATGTACTAACAAATCCATTATGTCCAGCTATGATATATGTCAAGAACCCAATGATGATTCAATATTCTGTAAATTTCAGAGCAACAGAAAAAAGATAATTTTTAACAATATCCACTTCTAAAAATAAAATTTAATGAAATCCAGCATGCATTCATCATTACAAAAACAAAGACCCAACCATTTTCAGTAAATTAGGAAAAGCAAACTTGTGTAACTCGGTAAAGTTTATCAGAAATCTGTAGCAAACGTATACACATTCCCTTCACATTCTGTAACACGGTAGATATCCACTCTGCTGCTTCATATTATAATAAAAGTCAATGCAACCTAAAAAGGAAAAGAAGTGAGGATACAAAATATGGGAAAGAGACAAAGATGTCATTGTTTGCAGGCCATGTGATAGAGCAATTACAAAAATCAATAGCTGTAAGAAAATGTTGCAAAATAGTTGCTGTGGTCTCTGTTCGCAGAGTTCGTTTGGTGGACGCTCAATCCCCAGAGCATCGGCGTTGCAGGGTGTGACCGCTAGGGGGCGTTAGATCAGGAGGTCTCTGACTGATGAGTGCATTAGTACGGTGGTTGTAGAGTGGCTTCCTTAGGAAAGACAGATTGGGCCCCATTCCCTCTTTCTCTTACCCCTGGGATGCCCCACATCATGATCAGATACAGCAAGAAGGCCTTCACCACAAATGACCTTGATCTTGGGCTTCCCAGTCTCCAGGCTCATGAGTAAATAAATATTCATTCATTATAAATTCTGTAATCTGTGATAATCTGTTAATAGCAGTATAAAACAGACCAACTCAGTAGCTAACTAAAGATCAATGCAGAAAAACCAGTAGATTTCTTGTAGCTCAATGATTATATGAAATATATACATCTCTAGAAATAAACCCAATATGAATCAGGCATTACCTATACAAAATAAAAAGAATCAACAGAGAAAAATGTCATGCAATGTCAAAGAAAATCCCAGTATTTCCATGGATTTAAAGTGATTCTAAATTGATTATTGAGAATAAACCAAATGAGACCATTAAAAAACAACTTCATACAGAGATGGAAGGAAATTGTCTTACCAGGTCTAAAAACTTACCATAAAGCTACAATAAAAAACATCAAATAAAGGAATAAAAATTATGTAATATCTACTCTCAGGCCACAGTAGAATTCAACTAGAACCAATAACAGAAAGAAAGCTGGAAAACTCCCAACCACTCAGAGATTAAACAGCAGTTCTAAATAACAAAAGGTCTAAGAAGAAATCTGAAGATAAATTTTTAGCTAAATAAAATTGAAAATATAACATCAAAATTTGCAGAATGCATCAAAAGAAGTACTTTTTGAGACATTTATAACAATAAAAGTATATATTGGAAAGGAATAAATGTATGAAACTAATTTTCTAAGCTCCCACTTTAGGAAACTAGAAAAAGAAGACGAAAGTAAACTTAAAATAAAGAAATAATATATTAAAACACACCTAAGAACAGGGGTGGACACCTGTAATTCAGCTACGTAGGAAGCAAATGCAGTAAGGTCACAAGTTCAAGGCCAGCCTAGCAAGTCTAAAAAATAAAAAGGCAAGGGATAGTTCAAGGGTAGAGCACCCTTGGGTTTAAGGGGGGAGGGGACCAGTTGAAAACAGGAAATCGATGAAGAAATTCAATGAAATGAAATTGTGGCCAGACTAACTAAGAAAAAAGAGAAGAGATACAAATTACTAGTATCAGAAATTAATCAGGTCGACCACTGTCGACACCATGAACATTACAAAGAAAACAAAGGGATACTATAAACATTTCTCAGGTAACGGGATTGGTAACATAGGAATTCCTTGAAAAAGACACACTCAGGAGAAGTTCACAAGAAATAGGAAACTCTGAATAGGCTTGTATCTATTAAAGAAATTGAATGAGTAACTTTCCAAGATCCAAGACACACAAGGCCCAAGTGTATTCATGGGTGAATTCTTCTAAACAATTACTATATTAGTTAGTTTTCCATTAGGGTGAAAAAAATATCTAAGATAAATCAACCTAAAAGGAAGAAAGAGGTTGTTTTGTTTTGTTTTGTTTGAGACAGGGTCTTGTTTTGTAGTTCAGACTGTTCCTGAGCCTCTACGCCCGGCATTGTTGTGTGTGGTTATCAGGGAACGAACCCTGCACTTGCCAGGCAAGCACCGGAACCACTGAGGTAAATCACCAGCCCAGGAAAAAGTTATTTTAACCATCAAATTTGGAGGATTCTGTCCCTGGCTGGTTGATCTCATTGCTTCTGGAGCTGTGGCTAGACAGTGTCATGATCACAGAACTAGGTGGCAAAGGAAGCTCATTACCTCATGGCCAGGAAGGAAAGAAAGAAAGAAATGGAGTCCCATTGTCCCATTCAAGGGCGTACCTCACTGACCGTTGACCTCCCACTAAGCCCTGCCTCTTCAAGTCTCCACTGTCTCTCAACAGTACCCAGCTTGCTTTCCTGTCTTTGGGGAAACACTTACCCCAAACCATAGCATTTTCAGAAGATAAAATCAAAGGAGTTTATTTCCTGTGTCGTGAGAGACCAGTGTATCCTAATATCAACATACATATCAACATTGCAAGGAAAGAAAAATATAGAGCAGGATCTCATGAGCACTGATGTAAAAGTGCTCAACAAAATATTAGCAAATTGATTCTAACGATGTATAAGAAGAATTATATACCATAATTAAGTGAAATTTATTCCAGGTAGGTAATAGCCTGGAATTCATGTCATACAATCCCCATCAACATGCTAAAAAAAATGATCATGATCATGATCATCAATAGATGTAGAAAAAGAATTTTAAAAATATAACTTCCCTTATGAGGACAGAACTCACAGTAAATTAGACATAAAGGAAAATTTCTTCAACTTAATAAAAAATCAAAACCTTACAGTTAACATCATATTAAGGGTGAAAAACTGAAAAATTTTCCACCAAACCTTACCATTGCTTTTCAGCACCAGACTAGAAGGGCTAGTTGGTGCAGTCAAGAAAAGGAAATATAGATTGAGAAGAAAAAAATATTTTTGTTTGTTCACAAAGAAAATTTATATATGACAAATAAGAAATAATTGTCAGTGTAGAATATCTGAAATAATCAATCAAAAAGATTCCAGCACTAACAATATATAATTATAAATAATTATAATATATAATATAATAATATAATATAATTATAAATATAAAATATAATTATAGCAAGGTTGTGGATTTAAAGGGAATATATAGATGGGAGGGATGTAGCTCAGTGGCTCTGTGCCTGCCTAGCAAGCACAAGGTCCTGCGTTTGATTTTCCTGGTACCAGAAAAAAAAAAGTAACATACAAACATTAATTGCTTTCCTGAATACTAGCAATGAATAAGAGGAATTTAGAATTTAAAATGCATTTATACTAGAGTCCCTCAAAATCGAAATCTTAGGTGCAAGTCTAACAAACTATGTATCAGGCCTACCGAACCTTAATGAAAAAAGCAAAGAACTAGAGGGGAGAGACAGTCTATGTTCATGGATGGGAAAATCAGTATTGTCAAGATGTAGGTTCTCCACAGGTTCTATAGACTCAATACAATACCAGTTAGATTCTGAGCTAGTTATTTTGTGGATATTTAGAAACTGATTCTTAAGTTTTTATGGGAGGTAAGCCCAAAGTAGCCTGTACAATATGGAAAGAGGAGAATAAAGACAGATGACTGACACTACTCAAGTTCAAGACATACTGTGAAGCTATATAAACAAGACAATGTGGCAAAGAACAAATAGAGAAATGGATCAGAATAGAAAGATCAGAAATACACTGACTCTGGTATAGCCAACTGATCTTTAGTGAAGGACCAAAGACAAT
This sequence comes from Petromus typicus, assembly GCA_004026965.1. Classification (NCBI taxonomy): domain Eukaryota; kingdom Metazoa; phylum Chordata; class Mammalia; order Rodentia; family Petromuridae; genus Petromus; species Petromus typicus. The sequence continues at coordinate 8,093 of PVIR01040827.1, forward strand.
ATAATTCAAAATACAACTTTTGGGGGCCGGGGAGTTAGCTCAGTGGTTCCGGCGCCTGTCTTGCAAGCGCAAGGACCCAGGTTCAATCCCTGGTAACCACATACCATACTGGGTGTGGAGACTCACGCCCAGCAGCAACCAGTACCACATACCACAGTGCCGGGCGTGGTGGCTCACGCCTGTCATCCCAGCACCCGGGAGGCAGAGGCAGGAGGATTGCTGTGTTGTGAGTTTGAGGCTGAGCTCAGGGCCAGCCTGAACCACAAAGTGAGACCCTGTCTCAAAAAATCTAAAAAAAACCAACCTTTTAACAAATGGCACTGGAAAAACTGGAAATCCTTATGTAGAAAAATCTACACAAAGACCTTATGCCATTCACAAAAGTTAATTAAAAATCTTTCATAGTCTTTGAGGCCTTCTCCTCCTAGAAGGTATTAGAGATAGAAATCTAGAAGATCTTGGGCTGGGCCATTTTTGAGGTATGACACTACAATGGAGTCCCACTCTGCTATAAAGAAAGATAAACTTGAAGCATTTGTAGGTAAATAGATGCAACTTGAAATATAATGTTAAGTCAGACACACAAGCTTTAAATACCAGCCAGTTTCTCTAAATATGGTTTCTGTTATATGACAAACTCTCTCTGTCTCTGTCTTCCTCTCACACATAAATAGAAGATAAACAGGAAGTTGAAAGAAGTTCAAATAATTCCCCCAAATTACTATTCCATTGTTTCAAAAATATTTTAGTGTATATCTTCAATTTTTTTCCTTCACACTACAAGTTTTTCAGTTCACTGAAAAGAAAGTTTTGTGCTTCAATAGTGAAATACTTTCAATAGTTAAATGGTGTTTTGTCTTTGTAAAAGAATCTTTTTGTCTATGTTTTATACTCTGAATAACAATTTGGGAGATAGTGATAGATCATGTATTGTTATCCTCTTATTTGTTAGAAAATTGTCTTAGGGACTTTTCTCTTGTTGCTGAGACAAAATACTTGACACCCAAAGTTAGAGGGGAAAGGTTTATTCGGCTTAAGGTTTGCAGAGGAATGTCCATAACCAGCTGGGTCTAAGGCAGAGCTGCAGAGGGCAGCAGTTCGTGACAGTACAGCAAGAGCGACGAACAGCCCCAGTTAAAAAATAGTCCAGAGACCATTGATCATCGAGGCCCCATCGAAGAAGATATCCAGATGGCAGATAACCATATGAGAAGATGTTCCTCTTAACATATCATCAAGGAAATGTAAGTTAAATCACCAGTGAGATAGATTACCTAACTTGCTGGAAGGCCAAAGTCCAGACACTGACGATACCCAATGCCAGTGAAGAGGTAGAGACTCAGGAACTCTCACTTGTTGCTAGTTGGAATGTAAACTGTGTCAGCCCCTTGGGAAGACACTTGGACAATTCATCATAAATTTAATTGCTGGCCAGGAGCTCTTTGATATTTACCCAACTGAGCTGAAAACTTGTGTCCACACACAACCTACACGGGGATATGTACAGCACCTTTTTTCGATCTTGGGCACAACCACGAAATCCTTCAGGAGGCGTGGAGCTAAACTGTTATAAATCTATACAATGAAATATTATTCGGTGCTAAAAAAAAGGTGAGGTATCCCTGAGAAGTTATGAGTAAACTGAAATTCATGTTGCTATGTGAAAGAAGCCAGGCTGATTAAAATTACACAATATGCTGAAAGAGGTGAAACTACGGTAAGAGTAAAAAGCTCAGGGGGTGCCTGTGCTCAAGAGCAGGAGACAAGAGAAGGCACGGAGCAGGGGGCTTGGGGACCGTGGAGCTACTCTGTGTGGCTCTGTAATGGCCCTGACACGTCTGTCCAAACTCATAGGATGTCTGATACCAAGAGCAGTCACTACACGGAGGCCGTGGGCTGTGGGTGGGAGTGTGTGTCATTTCCGGCACCTGTCTTACAAGCACAAGGGCCCGGGTTCGATCCCTCAGTAACCACATACCATACTGGGTGTGGAGACTCACCCCAGCAGCAACCAGTACCACATACCACAGTGCCGGGCGTGGTGGCTCACGCCTGTAATCCCAGCACTCGGGAGGCAGAGGCAGGAGGATTGCTGTGATGTGAGTCTGAGGCTGAGCTCAGGGCCAGCCTGAACTACAAAGGGAGACTCTGTCTCAAAAAAGCTAATAAATAAATAAATAAATATTTACGGGGCTAAGTAGGCTATGGTTCTATAGATTCATGCAATGTAGTCCATTTGTGAGCAAAATTAATACAAAATATACAAGATAAGATACAAGATACATAAGATATAAATATATAGGAAAATGGTCAGACACACTAAACCAGGCTATTAGTATATCACACAGAAAAGGGAGGAGAACTGGGGATAGGAATGAGAAAGGACTTGCCAATATTCAAGCTATCTACTTAGCTTTTATTTTACAGCTTTGAAGAATATAATTCTTTTATAAATCATCTAAAGTTACATGCCTGAAATATTCCCTTTAGTATGAGAGCAGCATGTATTATTTTGGAAAATTCACAGAAAAAATATAGGGAAGTAAAAATTAATATTCTGATGCCTAACTTACCATTTTCTCATTTGTATATATTTTAAAAATCACAATGAAATGGAATTGTGTATTATGATCATCTTCCCTTACATGAAAATATTTATGTGCAATGTCCTTTGAAAAGGATAATAGGACTGAGCACGTCACTGTGTAAGAGATGCTTGACAAGGCCCTGGGTTTGACCGTCAGCAGCACACATGCCTGCACTCATGCAAATATGCACACACACACACACACACACACACAGCGACTGAAAAAAAGATATTTTTTCATTTGTTTAATAAGTATAGGAATATAATTGAGAAAGTCCCCTATTGTTATAATTTTAGATTTTTTTCCAATATGTCTAGATTCAGTATAGAAATACCCATATAACTAAATTCTTATTGTGATTATTTCCCTAGATTCCCAAGTTACTACAATTGTTATTGATTCATCAAGACAGTGGGCATTTTTTAGGCCTTCGATATCTATTTCCAAATGTTCTTAACAAAATGACTCTTTGATATCCGTGAGCAGTGTGTTAGGGCACAAGTCTGCCAGTGCCCTGACCATTATCGGATACTATATATATTTTTAATTTGAATTTGATAAGTAAAAGTTGGTGCTTTCAATTATGTTGATCAATTCTTTGATTATGCATGAAGTTTAAATTAGGAGTATGAATACTTTTGACTGTGTGTGACAAATACACATAAACTTTCTAGCCTTTAAAGTAGAAGCTTAGATTCTATTTGAATGCCTTGAGGGATTATTGTTGTATTAGTTGCTTCAACATGCTAGTAGGCATATACCTGTATTAATACATGTGTGTGTGTGTGTGTGTGTGTGTGTGTGTTTGTGTGTGTAATATGTTGCCATACAAACCCAAAATAACATTACAGTTTTGGCTTGAGATTTGCTCACATATTTTCTTATAGAAAAATTAATTTATTGCCATTCAGTTAATGGTGTTTAAAAAACTAAAATGTCCTCTGGAAAACTCCATTCTTTGAGAGAAAGCTTTCATTGTGAGAAATTCAAATCTGCTTTAGAGTTTTTCAAGGATTAAGTTTGAAATGAACATAGAAGAAGAACAATATGAATCAATTTGATCAAAGAAAAAGTGTCACTAATTATTTAAACAAGACACACCAGGGATTTGAAGGCAAAGGAGCGGATTTCCCCCGCATGTGGATCAAATCAGAAGTATCCCATAATTGACTCTTTACAAGATCCTGCTTTAGTATAATGGACTAGATATTAAAGCTCCAAGTATTTAAAGCTAGTTTCCGTCTTTCTCTAAATGGAGGCCCGCCACTAAGAGCTATTTTACAAGTCTGACACATTAGCTGCATTGCGGGGGAAATACACAGGCCCTGCTTCTAGGGTCCGGAATTTCAAGTGCTTTCAATAGTTAAATGGTGTGAAATGGGTAACATTGAACCTATGAAGAGCAACGAGCGTCTTAAAAATAAATTCCAGATGGGAAACTTGCCGGGAAGGGATATAGATACTGTAATGGCCTTTTTCAATAAATTACTTCCAAAAAGTTCATATCTTTAAAAAAATTTTTTTAAAAGATTTTCAGTCAACTTATTTGTGCATGACTTTGAAGAAAAAAAAAAAAATACCCCCCCCCATTATTTCACATGATTCTGGAGCAAAGGAGGTTTTGTAAACCATTGCTGTCACATCAAACAGACATAGAATAAGAGGAGCTATCGAAGGAGAGCTTTATAACTTTCTTACAGCAGTAAAGTCAAGAGGGTCAAGTTGAGAGCATGATCCTCGTCAGTGGTAGCGTCCACCGCGGAACCTCTACTCCAGCACCCCGCTGCTGTGGGGGATCCTGCTGCCCGCGGCTCTAGGGATCACCAAGGAAATCTGAGGTGTCCCAATGCACCCAAATGCTTGATGTCACAGCGTAGAGTAGCTCACAGACAAGGTAACCCTGAAGAAGCATTATAGCCGCCGAAGAGCGTGTCCACGTTTGGCAAGATGTTTCTTTTCCAGTCCCGAATGTGTCCTGGGTATGTGTGCGACCTGGACCGGCTTGCCAAGTCTCTGCAGGTCTCAGTTTCCTCCCTGGAGAGCTAACTTGTACGCCCTCAACGCTCCTGGCTATTACTGTTCATAATACATCCTTGTTGAATTAAGTTTCTGGTCATTTCTCTTCCCAATCATCATAATATTAAACCAAGTGGTTACCCCCCACACATACCCCCGGAAAAAGAGGCCCCATTCTAATGCCCCCCATCTGGCTGTGCTGTAGAATAAAAAGTATTGGGAAATAGATATCTGCTCTGCCATCAAATTATAACCAAGTGGACGGAGCCAAAGCATTCCCTCGGCGTGGACCTGTGAGGTCGCGCTGTCCTGTTCCCAACGGGACAGCATAACCCACAGCTCTGAAAGGCCCAGATGCCCGCAGTGTCCCGGGTCCGGACGAGGGTCACAGCGCCCGCAGCAGCAGGGAGCGGCC
>PVIR01040828.1:0-13098 GCA_004026965.1 Petromus typicus
GTCTCGCTTTGTGGTTCAGGCTGGCCCTGAGCTCAGCCTCAAACTCACATCACAATCCTCCTGCCTCTGCCTCCCGAGTGCTGGGATTACAGGCGTGAGCCACCACGCCCGGCACTGTGGTATGTGGTACTGGTTGCTGCTGGGTGTGGGTCTCCATACCCAGTATTGTTATGTGGTTACCGGGGAATCGAACCCGGGCTGTTGCGCTTGCAAGACAGGCGCCGGAACCACTGAGCTAACTCCCCGGCCCTTATGTAGCAATTTCAATTCTAGGTATAAACCTACAGAAAAAACGTGTATGTCTACTGAAATACAAAAGAATGTATATGGCAGTGTACTCCTAACAACCAATAATGGAAATTCATTTTGGGTATTTGTATATATATCTACCTATCTCTACCTACATATGGCAGTGAGGACTGAATCCAGAGAACACTGAGGTACACCCCTAAATCCTTTTTATTTTGAAACATGGTCTTGCTAATATGCCCAGGCTGATATGAAACCTGCAACTCTTCCCAGCCTACTGAGTAGACAGTAATACTTACAGGTTATACACTAACAATGCCAAACCACAAAATATATTTTGTAGCTAGACTATTAAATAGCAATTAAGAAGACCTACTGGAATGGGGAAAAATGAGAATTAAGATGTGTCATGTACTAATACAAATTCTCAATGGTGATTATGATCATAATGTACACATAAAATGTACAAAAAAATCAATTTAAAAATGACCTACTGGTATTCTACCACAACGTGAATGAGTATCACAAATGCAAAAATAAATGGAAGAGAACAGACTCAAAACAAAGTATTTAGGGGCCAAGGATTTACTTCAGTGGTTCCAGGACCTGCCTTGCAAGAGCCAGGTCTGGAGTTCGATCGCCAGTAACCTCATACCACAATGCTGGGCGTAGTGACTCATGCCTGTAATCCCACCACTTGGGAAGCAGAGGCAGGAGGACTGGTTTGAGTTCAAGGCTTGCCTGGCCTACATAGTAAAGTCAGGGCCAGCCTGAACTACAAAAGCGAGAGCCTGTCTCAAAAAAAAACAAACCCAAAAAGCAAACAATTGACTCTAATTATATGAAGTTAAAGAACAGATAAGACTAATATATGCTGATAGAAGACAGAAAGTTAGATCCAGGAAGGAGAGGGATAATCAGCTAAGAAAAAGCACACGGAACCCCTCTGGAAAGTTACAAATAGTCTATGTATTGATGGGGTAGTGGTTATATATGTAAACAGACACCAAGTTCTATACTTCAGATTTTTTGCCATTAACTATTTATCTACTTCAATGAAAAGTAAAGGTAATCTGTTTTCAGAAGGACCCACGAGACCAGCCAATGGACACTTTCACATGATACTTACTTTGGAAGCTGCCCAGTCAATCCAGCCTTTAGCACATGGGTCAATGTTAATGAGCACAAGGCCTTCCACAAGCTCTGGATGATTGAGCTGAAAGATGAGACAGACAACAGTATGGAAGTTCCACTCTAACAGTATGAAAGTTCTAACACAGTTGAGACATAGTTAATTTATACAAACTTTAACATCTCACATTTGAAAGACTACAGAGAAGTGCTAAGACTATGTAGAAAATAGTTCTTGAAATCTGACTTAGCATCTGGAAACCAGTTTCTTAAATTGCTATAAAAAGATCTTGCCTTGTACACATTTATAAGAAAGCCAAGTTTCTCTTTACAGCAGAGGGGAGCATACTGCAGTTGTTCATTTTCACTTAGCCCAGTTTCCTGTGCTTAGGCCTCAAGGTGGACTGCCTCACACTCATCTGTTCTTGGCCCTAACAAAGACTTCTACAGTTTTTTTCTATAACCATCCTACCAGGTGATACCTCTCCCAAAACATTCTAAGACTTCCTTATCATCAAGGAGGCATTTCAAAAAAATTGGAACGTTTCCATGTAAACTAAAAACTTTCCAGCTTCTCTTTTCCTCTGATTAGGCTTACTATACATTTTGGCAGAGAAATTATAAACAGGAGTATGAATAAAATATCACATTATTTTACCACACATCAAGTCTTTGTTTTATTTTATTTTGTGCTACTGGGTATTGGACACAGTGATCTACCACTGAACCACATTTCCAGGCCTGTTTTTTCTGTTAGGTTGCCTACACTGATGTTGAGTTCGACATCTTGCCTCAGATTCCCTAGTAGCTCAATCACAGGTATATGCCACCATGCTAAGCCCTTGCTATATTTTACAACATTTCTTTTCAGTGTTTTCCTATGCCTGTGAAGAACTTTATATGAATCTATATTCTAACTTTTTTCTTATATTATAGTGTATGTAAGTCATGTGTCACTTTAAGTTCTTCGTAAGCATTTTATTTTATTGCAGTACCAGGGATCAAACTCAGGACTTGCACTTACCAGACAGGCACTGTGCTGCTGAACTAAATCCTCATCCCCTTAAGCTCAATTTTAATGGCTGTACAAAATTCTACCGTAAGGTAGACCTAGACCTTTTTACACACAGTGCTGTCTTCATTTGTGTGATTTCAGATACTGTACAAAGGCAAAGCTTTATACAAATCTGGATTATCTTAAAGCCAGGTATTTAGCTCAGTGGCACTGCCACTTGCTTGGAAGTGCAAGGTTATGAGTTCCCTGGTACCACAAAGAAACAAGCAAACAAATAAACAAACAAACAATCTGCATATGAAGCAACAGAATCTACACAAAAATTTAATGTAACTCAAAAGAGTGCCTGGTCATTTAACACAGCGGTAACAGAAGTGACTCAGGCTGTGTCTCAAGGGTGTGGTACTTACTGCAAATCTGCTGAGGATGTAAGCTCCAGCTCCAACTCCAATTCCAATGATGCTTCTCAAACTGTGAAATGAAGAGTCCAACAAATGACAGAGTCAACTTCCCTTGAAGTTAGTGTTGCATAATAGAAAGCATACAACCTAGTTTTATATTCTGGCTGACATTTATTAGGTTTAAGATTTTTTTTTTTAGGTTTTTTGAGATAGGGTTTCGCTTTGTGGTTCAGGCTGGCCCTGAGCTCAGCCTCCAACTCACATCACAGCAATCCTCCTGCCTCTGCCTCCAGCGTGCTGGGATTAGAGGCGTGAGCCACCACGCCCGGCACTGTGGTATGTGGTACTGGTTGCTGCTGGGCGTGAGTCTCCACACCCAGTATGGTATGTGGTTACCGGGGAATCGAACCCGGGCCCTTGCGCTTGCAAGACAGGCACCAGAACCACTGAGCTAACTCCCCGGCCCTAGGTTTGAGATTTGAGCAAGTTTGTTTTCTTTTTTTTTTTTGGTACTGGGGATGGAACTCAGGATTGCACTTGTCAGGAAGGCACTATGCCTCAGAAGGAAGTTTCTTTTTTTTTTTGAGACAGGGTCTTGCTTTGTAGTTCAGGCTGGCCCTGAGACCACTGTATAGCCCTGGCAAGCTCAAACACAGCAATCCTTCTGCCTCTGCCTCCTCAGTGCTGGGGTTACAGGTATGAGCCACCATATCCAATATTGTGGTATGTGGTACTGATTGCTGGTGGGCTTGAGTCACCATGCCTAGTATTGTTGTATATGGTTACTGGGGATTGCAGTTGGGACCTTGCATTTGCAAGGCAGCTGGAACCACTGAGCTAAATCCCTGGCCCAAGGAAAATTTCTTTTTTTAATATGAGTTCTCACTATGCTGTCCAGGCTGGTCTTTAAACTTCTGGACTCAAGTGATACTCTCACCTCAGTCTTCCAAGGATCTAAAGGTTGGGCATGCTTTTTTTTAGTTTTCTGAGTCTCATTTCCATATATGTAATAACTATAAATTCTTATCTAATATGTTAGACCCATATAGTCTAGTCCTTGTCTATTTCTCAAATTTCACTCATGCCTCTTTCCACTTTTTAGCCTGCAATCTTTATGTCCTGACTCTGTCTAGGTAGTTCCCCTACACTCTCCAAGTCTCAGCCTACATGATACCATCCTAAACAGGCATTCTCTAACTAGCCTTACTTATGACAATCCTGCCATTTCCTGTATCATAAAAACTCCACTGGCTTCTTTTTTGTTATTTGGGAACTGAATTCAGGGTCTTGGCCATAGTAAGCAGATCTACCACAGAGTTATACCTCCAGCATCATTTTTATAGCACTTTATTGTGATTATGTATTGCTTACTTGCTAACCATTCCTCCCTCATCCTTCCTCTAGTATCCATGAGGTTAGTGAATATTCTATTTTGCTCATCATTTACCTACTGGAACAGAAATATAATAGAAAAAATTTTTTAAAGGGAGGGGTTTGGGGTATAGTTCAACGGTAAAACACCTGCCTTGCTTGAGTGTGGAATCAACCTACCTTAAGTGGGTAAGAACGGGAGGCAGCATTTCAGCCAGCTCATCCATTGTAGGGTACTGGTACCTGAAATTCAAAAAGATACCTCCTGAATTAGAAAGCACCCACAATTCCTAATCTTTACAAAACATTCTCTTTCACCAAAGGAATTACGTGGTGCCTGGAAATGACCGTAGTATGGCTGTATGACAGCTTTGCTAAAAAACAAAAAACAAAAAAATCATAGAAAAACCCACATGATGGAAGAAGTTACATGAAAAACCAGTATTATGGTCCCCTCTTTGGTATTTCCAAATCCCTAACAAACACGTCAATTGCAGTCTAGGTTTAATAAACTTTCAGTAGTAACAGTCAACTCAGGAAGTAGATTTTTGTTTGCTGCTTATATTTAGGAAGTTAAATGTAAAAATAAATCTTCACCAGGTCTAGACATACAGTTATAAATTTTGGGTTGCTCAGCATAAACACTTATTTGTTACACTTAGGCATAGGATAATCCTTAGGCATAGGATTATTTTGTTAACTGCTTTTCATGTTATGAATCAACTGATACTACAATTATCCAGAAATAAACCCAAAGCAGGAATCCAAGAGAAGTGGAGAGCAGACAGAGATGACAGAGCGAGGGATTTTTTTTTTGGTGTTTTGAGACAGGGTCTTGCTTTGTGGTTCAGGCTGGATCTGAGCTCAGCCTCCAGCTCACATCACAGCAATCCTCCTGCCTCTGCCTCCCGAGTGCTGGGATTACAGGCGTGAGCCATCACGCCCTGCACTGTGGTATGTGGTACTGGTTGCTGCTGGGCATGAGTCTCCACACCCAGTATGGTATGTGGTTACCGGGGATTGAACCCGGGTCCTTGAGCTTGCAAGACAGGTGCCGGAAGCACTGAGCTAACTCCCCAGCCCCGAGCCAGGGATTTTTAAGATAACTTCCTATATATGAGATGGGATCTTTTCTACAACCAACAAGAATACAGCCTGCCTATGCCTGGATACTTTAAGGGACGAACTGTCCTCTATTTTTGCCCCAAAGAGAAAAAGGAACTGGATCCAAATCTATTTGTGTATCAACTGATCAATGGCAAATTTGCATGACAGAGGTGGACCGAACAACATGGAAATTATTCAACAAAGATCTGCAGCCATATTGCGTGGGTTAAGTTTGTGCTACTTGTTACCAAACCTCAGCCATGTTCCTATTTCTCTAGGCCTGTTTCTTCACCTATAAAATGAGGTTGTGAGGACTGAGTTAATAAATACAGACCATTTAAAGCAGTGTCTGGAACATTACTTGTTCTAAGTACTAGCTTATCTGCATGTCTATTTCACAGCAGTCACTGACTGAAGACTGCTCTGGGAATGAGTAGGAGGGATGAAGGCTGAGGACTCCACAGTGTGCTCTCACTCCACTTCCCAAGACTCTCTCAGTAAGTACACTGTCCAGGGAACTCTTCAAAGCCTGAGACTCTGCTGAGCAAAGAAGTTTATAATGAACCAAGGCCAGTCAGAGAGCCGCTCTCAGAATAACTGTTACACAGATATCAAATTCCCCTCACTAGACTGGGAGGGAAGGATGGGGAAGTCTTCCCAAGGCAGCACAAAGACATTTGGGTTTGGGCCTATATAGTTGGAAGCTTCAAGGAAAGATACAAAAATGACAGATTTAATACAGAAAGAGGCCAGATAAATGAGAGGTGGGTACTCTGACACTTATGCCTGTGATCACAGGGAAGCAGGTCTGTGCCACAGGGAGCCATTCCTGGATATGGTAAAAGATGCAGGGCCGGGGATTTAGCTCAGTGGTTCCGGGGACCAAGGTTCAATTCCCGGTAATCACATACAATACTGGGCGTGGAGACTCACGCCCAGCAGCAACCAGTACCACATACCACAGCGCAGGGCGTGGTGGCTCACGCCTGTAATCCCAGCACTTGGGAGGCAGGGGCAGGAGGACTGCTGTGATGTGAGATTGAGGTTGAGCTCAGGGCCAGCCTGAGCTAGAAAGCAAGACCCTGTCTCCAAAAAAAAAAAAAAAAGATGCAGTTACCCCCACAAATGATACATAACAGTCTTTTGATACTAAAGAGAGAAAATGTAGGACAATAGGTTGAAGAGGTTAACCTGTAGCTATGATTAAATCATGTGGGAGGGAGGCATATGAAGTTGTCCCCATGAGAGCTATAGTCATTGCTTTTCTGAGTGCCTGTCTCTCACAAGACCTTTCCTGTGGTCTTACCCAGTTGGGAAAGAAGGTGCACCTTCCTGCTGGCCTGGGGCATCCACATGACAGACAGCAAAGTGCTGAGTGATCTCTTGCATATCCTCAAAGTTGAAGAATGTGTTGAAGCAGGATTTATCTACAAGACAAAAATACCTGTGAGGCATAGGCTATCCATTTCTCTCCAATTTTCATCTACTCAGCCAGTGCCTTATCATTATCATTTTCTTTTCACTTCCTTTTAATGTGATGAACTTTGTGGATAGTACTAAAGTGAGGTGCCTGAAGGAACAGTCTCTTTTAAGTTGCTCAAGAGGCTGAATAGGAGTTAGCTCAGTAACTTGAAACAACCAATTTTTAATTCTACACAGTGTCTCCAAAGTAGACAAAGTGGATGTATATTGGTTTTCTGATGTTCAGAAAATACTGTCATCCATACTGCTATTGTTCCTCATGTGTCTTATTTCCATATCTAACAAAGACATACTGACTACACTCCAAGCACTTGGCTAACGTCAATACTCTGAGAAGCTTACGCTCATCATCTGGAAGTTTGCCTCTTGTTGAAACTGTGAGGGTACAGGAAGGGGCTGCTGCTGCTTCAATTTTTACCCTTGACATAACAGCTTAATTCATTTTTCATGCTGACAGCTACAAAAGTTCTAGCTTTATAAATGTAGACTACCTCTGAAAGCCAGAATAGGGTGAAAAAATATTCAGATTCTGTGTCTGTGGACAAAGCTGAACATTATACTACTGGCTGTGCATCCCTTCTCTAAAATGTTTGGGATCAGAAGTATTTTTGGACTTTGGAGCATTATGTAATAATGTATCTTGGGGTCTTGGAGGGGACCCCAGTCCAAAGAAGAAATTCACTTATGTTTCATCTATAACTGATGCACGCAGGCTGAAGGTAATTGTATACAATATTTTTTGGTGTCCCTAAGTGTTGACTGTGACAGTATCACATGAGGATAGGTGTGGAATTTTTCCTTCGGATCACCATGTTGCCACTCAAACTATTTCAGATCTTGGAACATTTTGGATCTCAAGTTTTTGGATTAGGGGTGCTCCACCCATACCATATAAAAAAGTCCACTTAAAGTTACAGGTGACAGGTTACAAAAAATATATTTTTACTAACTTACTGAAGCATTCCCAACAAAGTGGAGTTTTAACACTGGATTTTCTAATGTGAAACAAGAAAAATAAAAAGCCAAAGTATACACTTGAAGAAAACTGACTTAACTACTTTCTTGACCAGTTCATCACATATTCTGCAGTTCTTTAGCAAACGCATGATATAATTCCACTATCTTCTAAAACACATTCCTTTCTATAACTATCAGGAACTTTTAATCCTGATATTAATAAATGTAGCAATAAGGAGGAAAGGTTAAGATAGAGGAGAAAATCTGCTCTATTAAAAACTATATATTTTTTAACATACAAAGAAAGCATTATGATAAACCGAGAAGGTGTAAATTTAAATACATACGATTGAGTCCAATGTCATGATAAGTTAGGATAACTGGTCTGTTTCCCTTCGGTAAGCCTCTTATAGTGACATGGACCATACCATGATTTGTTTCTATATCATGTTCCTGTAAGAGAGTGTAAGGTCTCAGCAAAGGCAGAATGAACTTTCCAGGTTACTAAAGTTTCACAATACCCACTTCATTGCTATTTTTTCACTAACTGGGGCAGTACACATTAATGAACTATAAGCATATTATACACAATATTTATATTTCTTCATTTTTCTTGATAGATAATAGATAAACAGATCAAGAGGAAAATACACCTTGCCAACCCCAAAGCTCACTTAGGAGTCTAAGAAGTCAGGGATCTGTTGAGAATACATTTGCAATTAGCTATGAGAAGATCAGCAATCTGGATAAGAAGCCAGATAATACCTGGGACAAGTAAAGTTAAGGAAATAAAATAAAAGAAATCTCTGGGTAAAAAGCCAGAGGCTTCAAAGCTTCTGAGCATACGTTCAACTACAGATAATCTGAGTAGACACCTATGGGTGGGTGTACCTAAGGCTCTTTCCTGCATTCTAGGGTTCTGCCATTCTGTACTGTCCACATATTACAGGAGCTCTTCCCTGCCATATTTGTAGAACACAATCTTTTGGCCATGGCTACCTGGTAACCATCTGGGTCAACATGACCCATGCTGGGTCAGCATCCTCCTCTAGGAATTTATAATTGGATCTAAGAGATCCCATCCTTAGCTTAGTTCTTTGCTTGAAAAGAGAAGTAAACTTGGGAGCTTTCATTACTCTAACTCATTGTTCTAGCTGTGTATGCTCTTAAGTTCTGAGACATCCCTAAGTAGACTCTGGTTCAAGCTAATTTGGGTAATTTATTTCTTATACTTCAAAGGATTGTAATTAAGGCAATGAGTAAAGCTGTTTTTGTTTTGTTTAGTTTTGAGGTGTCTTGCTATGTAGCTCAGACTGGCCTTGAACTCACTATGTACACCAGGCTGGTTTGGAACTCCAGGTGATGCTCCTGCCTCAGCCTTCAAAAGCTGGGATTACGAGTGTGTGCCACCTCACTTGGTTTGGCAGTGAGTAGAGTTTAAGATGCAGTCAGAGGAAAGCTCAGAACTGAACAAGGACAGAAAAGGAAGTGATCAGTGCTGGCCGGATGGCTGCAGCACTAAGTGATGGGATAAAAAAGAGACTACAGTCAAGTTAACTAAGATTTGGTCTATTCCTCTCCAGCTATTATATTTCTCCAAAATAAAAAATTATTTCTTTGTTAATTACTGTTTATAAAGTCTGCATATATCTCAAAAAATGTTAGATGAGATAAAATTAACTCTGTCATTAAGAATCTGAACAATAAAAAAATTTCTAACTTAATTTTCTATCTAATAATAGTATCTCATCAGAGCTTTGGTTTTTCCTTTGATGTGAGACACAGAAGACAACCTTGGGCTAATCAGACATCAGTATATTTCAAATCATAGAACCACGAACTGCTATAGACAGATATTCCTATCAAATCAAGCCAGGAGTGATAAAATATTTCTGTTATTGTCAGTTACTGATGCCTCCTATTTAGGTCAACTTAAAGGCCTGAATAAAGGAAGTAAGAACTGGCAGAATGGGTGAATTAGCTTTGAAATAAAACCATAGGGCTTAGATAAAAAGAATATAAAAAACTGATTATTATTACTTCATTGAGCATTTGCCTTTTAACAACACCAGACTTACTGAGGGAACTTCTTACCATGTTAATTCAGTAAATTTCAATTTATTGAATACTTGATGTATTCTAGACCCTAGACTAAGTTCTGACTAAAAAACAGCAAGTCAAAGAGATGTGATTCCTGCTTAACACAGATTATGCTCTAGGTAGGGAGGCAGAAAACAAACAAACCAACCCATAATAATTGCTTGTGGTAAGTACTATGAGAAAACAGATTACTATAATAAAAACTAAGAAAGACATACACTTCAGTAAGCAGCCAGGAAAGTGCAAGTTAAATTCAAAGAGATGCTATTCCATGCACACCAGAACACAGAAAAGTAAAAATTCCACATACTACTAGTAGGTATGTAAACTGGAACGACTACCCTGGAGAACAATCTGCTAATTTCCAGTAAAGTGATTAAGTGCTTATTAAGCCGGGGATGTAGTTCAGTAGTATAGCACTTCCCTAGAATGTGCAAGGGGACCTAGATTTAACCCCCCAGCACTGCCAGATATGGTGGAATACCTATAATTCCATCACATAGGAGGCTGAGGCAGGAGATCTAGTTCAAGGCCAGCTTAGGCTCCATAGTGAGTTCAAGACCAGCCAAGACTGCATAGCAAGAAGACCCTAAGACATTCTCTCAAGAAACTAGAAAAAAAGCCAGGCATGGTGTTGCACATCTATAGTCCCAGCTCTCAGAAGGCTGTGAGTTGCAGGCCAGCCTGGGCTACACTGTGAGCTGAAGGCCAACCTGAGCAACACAGCAAGACCTTGCCTTAAAAACAAACAAACAAACAAAAACACAACAACAACCAAAACCTAGCAGGGGGGAAAAAATCCCACTTTATAGCAACTTTACCTTTAGGTATAATCCAAAGAAATTCTCAAATCTGGTCACAAGCATACACCCACCACACACACATGCAGAGAAAGACATGAATACAGATGTATACTGGTACTCGGTTTATGCAAAAAAAAAAAAAAAAAAAAAGAACTTTGGATAACAGCTCACATACACATCAGTAGGAAAAGTGACAAATGAATTATGATTTATTCATATAATAAAATAAAAATAAAAATGAGCAAACTAGGAGTATAGCTGTAACACAGAAAAGCTTGAAAATAGAATGATGAATAAGAGCAATATGTGGAAGGATGTGTATGTAATTATCACACAGATATTTTAAAAAGCAACACTCTCAACTATATATGTACATATACATATTCAAATTATCAAATATGGGGAAGAGAAGGAATAGACACTAACTTTAGGACTTGATTTCTTTTGGAGAGGGGACAGATTCTTTTTTTTTTTTTAGGTTTTTTGAGACAGGGTCTCACTTTGTGGTTCAGGCTGGCCCTCAGCTCCAGCCTCAAACTCACATCACAATCCTCCTGCCTCTGCCTCCCGAGTGCTGGGATTACAGGCGTGAGCCAGCACGGCTGGCACTGTGGTATGTGGTACTGGTTGCTGCTGGGTGTGGGGTCTCCACACCCAGTATTGTTATGTGGTTACCGGGGAATCGAACCCGGGTCCTTGCGCTTGCAAGACAGGCGCCGGAACCACTGAGCTAACTCCCCGGCCCAGGGGACAGATTCTTAAAGAAAACTCAAGATGGCTTCCCTGTCTTTTGGGTTTATCTCTTGACAAAAAGAATGGGCAGAAAAGGAGATGTCCCTGCCACAGAGTGATGATTCTGGAGAACTCAAATTCCACAGAGTGCCCTTAATATCTTGTCGCCCTCACAGTCAGCAGCTGCAGCTGTCCTGTCACACTGAGTGAGCTCAAATGTTCTAGCTTGACTTAGCTGTGCCAATGAGGAGAGAGGGAAATTTGAGTTTATATCCTGGCCTTAAAAAAGGACCTTTGGGCTAGGGATGTATCTCAGTGACCCTGTGCCTGCCTCATAAGTACAAGATCCTGAGTACCAAAAAAAAAAGACCTCCCCAGACCCAAGTAGTCAGTGATTCTGTGTGTGTGTGTGTGTGTGTGTGTGTGTGTGTGTGTGACAGAGAGAGACAGACAGAGGGAGGGAGGTTGGGGGAGGATAATGAGCTATCAGGAAAGGTAAAGAGGAAGAAAACAGAATAGATGAGGTAAAAGAAAACTTCTCAAGTAGATAAGGAATCTCAGCACTCTGGGAGGATAATGCAGAAGGATCACAAGTTTGAGCACAGCCTAGGCAACCCTTACTAAAACTTTATTTTAGAATTTAAAATAAATAAGCAAACAAATAAATAAGGGGTTGGACTAGGATGCAGCTCAGTATAAAGGTACTGGGTGCAACCCTCAGTACCACAAGGAAAAAAGAAAAAAAAAGTAGATTAGATAACAGGGTAAAGTAATTCCCACAATCTAAATGAGATTATTTGTACATCATTATCCATAGTCTGGATGAAATCAGAGTTAAAATTGGCTCCTTACAAAAATCTTAACCTTCTAGGGCCGGGGAGTTAGCTCAGTGGTTCTGGCGCCTGTCTTGCAAGCGCAAGGACCGGGTTTCGATCCCTGGTAACCACATACCATACTGAGCATGGAGACTCACGCCCAGCAGCAACCAGTACCACATACCACAGTACCAGGTGTGGTGGCTCACGCCTGTAATCCCAGCACTTGGGAGGCAGAGGCAGGAGGATTGCTGTGATGTGAGTTTGAGGCTGAGCTCAGGGCCAGCCTGAACCACAAGGCAAGACCCTGTCTCAAAAAAACCTAAAAAAAAAAAAAAAAACTTAACCTTCTAGGGGCTGAGAATTTAGCTCAGTGGTTCCAGCACCTGCCTGGCAAGCACAAGGTTCTGAGTTTGATCTCCGGTAACCACATACCACAATGCCAGGCATGTTGGCTCACACCTGTAATCCCGGAACTCAGGAGGCAGAGGCAGGAGGATTGCTGTGAGTTCAAGGCTGAGCTCGGGGCCAGCCTGCACTACAAAAGCGAGAGCCTGTCTCAAAAAAAAAAAAGGGGGCTGGGGATTTAGCACCACGGTTCCAGAGCTTGTCCTGTAAGTGCAAGGGCAGGGGTTTGTCCTCGGTAACCACATACAATACTGGGTGTGGAGATTCACACCCAGCAGCAATCAGTATCACATACCACAGTGCCGGGTGTGGTGGCTCATGCCTATAATCCCAGCACTCGGGAGGCAGAGGCATGAGAATTTCTGTGATGTGAGTTTGAGGCTGAGCTCAGGGCCAGCCTGAACTACAAAGCGAGACCCTGTCTCAAAAAACCTAAAAAAAAAAAAAAAAAAAGAAAGGAAAAAAATAAAAAAGGCTGGGGATTTAGTTCAGTGGTTCCGGCACCTGTCTTGCACGAGGTTCAATCC
>PVIR01040829.1:0-13103 GCA_004026965.1 Petromus typicus
GTGTCCACGAGGGCGCCATAGGGCCCGGCGGCCGCCACACGCAGCTCCTGCCCGGGACCCACTCCCCTCGGCGGCTGTTCATTGCCCACAGCCGCACACCCGGCTCCCTGCTGCTCGCCCCGCGCAGCCGCACAGGGCACTCTCCCTCCCGAGACATGTCAGCGATGGCGCCCTTGGCCCCTGAGGACACAGAAGGAGCGGAGACATCAGGCTAAGCTGTCCTGGCCCCCGGGTGTGCCCTGGGCACCCTGTGTCATTTTGTCCTCCCAGTGCCAGTCCAGGGTGACATCTGTGCCCTGGCCCCAGTGAAGGGGCCCTGATCACTCAGCCAGCCTGACTTCTACGAGTCGGCAGAGCCCCACTGTCCCCAGGGTCCCACCGGCCTGCGAGGAGGCCCCTGTCACGTTGCAGGCACGGCCCCTTCAGAGGGTTCTGAGCCTGACCTCTGTCTTCTTGGGGCAGGAGCCGACCCAGCACAGTGGGTGGAATGTGACCGCAGCCCTGGCCGTTACCTCTTGCTTCCCTTGACCACCCGTCTTCTCCTTCCAGATGAATTTAAATGCCCCATCAAGGAGGAGGTGGCGCTGACCAGTGGTGAATGGGAAGTCCTGGCCAGGCATGGCTCCAAGGTACAGCGCTCCTCGTGGCCCCACAGTCAGGCAGGAGCAGGGCCTCCGTCCTGTCTCCGGGGCCTTTTGGGAGATGGTCAAAGCGATGCCCCTCAGCAGCTGTATGTCCTCCTGGGACGGTCCTGGCCTGGGCTCCCTGAAGAGCTGTGCCTGGTCTGTGTGGACAGCCGAGTAGGCCAGGGACTGGCGGGTCTCCGGGTCTGTCCTCAGCCCCGAGGGACTGTCCAGGTCCCCCATGGTGACTCCAGCCCTGCAGGGGACAGAGGCTCAGACTGGGGCCTCTCTCCAATCAATTCAAGTAACATAGAGGACAAGTAGGTCCCCTGACCACAGGTGCAAGGCACAGGAGAGGCCGGAAGCCCCGGCTGGGCCTGGCACTGGTCACAGGAGCCCTGTCCCCCACAGATCTGGGTTAACGAGGACACCAAGCTGGTGTACTTCCAAGGGACGAGGGACACGCCGCTGGAGCACCACCTCTACGTGGTGAGCTACGAGGCAGCCGGTGAGATCGTGCGCCTCACCACACCTGGCTTCTCCCACAGCTGCTCCATGAGCCAGGTAGGCACCGCCCCAGCCCTGCTCAAGGGTGGGCCCCGAGATCAGGGCCACGCAGCCCCCAGGGAGGGGCCGAGCTGCCACTGGCCCTCAGAGCGACGTAGAAGCTCAGGCCATGAGGGCTGGCCAGACAGCCGGGCGGCTGTGTGGTCCGGGCCCCTGTGAAGACAGGGAGAGGTGTGCGAGGGAGAGAGGACACGTACGGCTGAGTCCCCGTGTGAGCTCCTGTCCTGCCCCCGCAGAACTTCGACATGTTCATCAGCCACTACAGCAGTGTGAGCACCCCGCCCTGCGTGCACGTGTACAAGCTCAGCGGCCCTGACGACGACCCCCTGCACAAGCAGCCGCGCTTCTGGGCCAGCATGATGGAGGCAGCCAGTGAGTGTGGGAGCCCCAGACCAGGCCCCGGAGCTCTGTCCCCAGGGGTCCCATCTTTGACGGCTCGCGAGTCCCCAGAACGGGTGCGTGGACAGTTGGATCCTGGGTGTAGGTGCCTGCACCTGGCCTTCTCCTACCCGTCCTCCCCCGACCCCGGAGGCCCAGCTGGGAGGTGCAGAAGCTCTCGTTCGCTGGGTGTGGCGGCGCCCTCCAGGAGCCTAGCCCTCAGAAGCAGGCTGGAGGGCTCCAGGGCTCCAGGCCCGCCTGGGCTGTGGTGTCTCCAAGCAAGATAAACAAAAAGGGGAACAGAAGCCTCCTGGCACTTGGCCCTGAGACTTGGCAGGGTACAAGGGTGGCCCTGGGTGACAGCGAGCTGCCGGCTGAGCTCAAGGCCTACACCAGGTTAGGAGCCCCCTGGCCAGGAGTGGGCAAGGCCAGCCTCCACCACCCTGTCCACAGTCACGTCTCCCCACAGTGGTGACGAACACACACAGGCTGGCACCTCGTAAACCTGCGTCTGCATTGCTATTGATTTTCCTTTAAATTGACCCCCATCTTTACCTAAAGAAAGGTACTCCAAGGAAACCTTAGCCCTAACATCACATCAGACACCAGCATCACTTTCCAAAAACTGAGTTAGAAAGCCGGGCAAGGTGGTGCACATCTGTCACCCCAACATTCTGGGAGGCTGAGGCAGGAAAATTCCAAGCCAGCCTTGGCAATTCAGCAATACAGTAAGACTTTACCTCAAAATAAAGAGTAGAAAGGTCTGTTCATGGACCTGAGTGCAGAGACCCTAGTTTCAGTATTCAGTACCACAAAAGAGAAAAGGAAGAAATAAAGCAGCAGAATGAACTCGGGAACCCCTCCCACAGGCTGCCCCCTGGATTATGTGCCGTGTCATACTCCAGGCCTGGGGTCACCCCTGTGGGGCCCGCCATGCTGGGTCATTCTCCGCGGGGTGTCACGAGTGGAGGGTATCCAGGAGGGGACAAGCTTTCTCGGTTTGGGGATCTGTCTGAACTTCTACACTCATTCACCCTCACGGCATCTCCCACGGTCCCCGGAGTCCTGTGGGGTCTTCCTGCTCCGGCCCCTCTTATTTAAGCTCTCAGGAAGCCCTGGGAGAGGGCGCTTCGGGTGGGGCGTGACCCTGGTGACAGCTGGCGAGCCAGCCCAGCTCCTCCGCCTGGAAGTCACAGACACCCCTCCTGCAGGCTGCCCCCCGGATTATGTGCCCCCCGAGATCTTCCACTTCCACACGCGGTCGGATGTGCGGCTCTATGGCATGATCTACAAGCCGCACACCCTGCAGCCGGGGAAGAAGCACCCCACCGTGCTGTTTGTGTATGGGGGCCCCCAGGTGGGTGCGCCTGTCCCCTCCCTGCCCCCCCGCCTGGTGTCTCTGGTAGACACTCACCCCCGCCCCCTACAGGTACAGCTTGTGAATAACTCCTTCAAAGGCATCAAGTACCTGCGGCTGAACACGCTGGCGTCCCTGGGCTACGCTGTGGTTGTGATTGACGGTCGGGGATCCTGTCAGAGGGGGCTCCGCTTTGAAGGAGCCCTGAAGAACCAAATGGTACCTTCCCGCCCCTGTCACTCTGGGTCCTGCTCAGGTTGGGAAAGAGAGCCTCGTGCCATGTGGGCTGGGCACTGCGCCTGGCTGCAGGGCCGTCCTGGCTGGGGTGATGGTAGTTAGGCGGCCTTTAGATTCACTTTGCTGCTCAGCTCTGATCTGGGCCTGTGGGGACACAGTCAATGTCCCGGCCACCTGTCCCTGGGCACGTGGTACTGGGCCGAGGTGCAGATACAGCTGGACTTGGCAGCACCGGGCCCACAGGAAGTCACACAGGAGGGCGGACGGGCTGTGGCTGGACTTGAGATGGAGGGATGATTACTGCAGTGGCAATAAGGGTGGCAGCGGTGGTGACCGTCTCCCTCCATTCCCACCAAGACAGCACAGCTCCGGTCTCTTTCTTTTTTTGAGACAAGCTTTTGCTTTGTAGTTCAGGCTGGCCCTGAGCTCACTGTGTATCCAGGCGAGCCTGGAACTCAGCAATCCTCCTGCCTCAGCCTATTGAGTGCTGTGAGTGCTGGGATTACAGGCATGAGTAAGCACACCCGTCCTTGTAGTATGTGGTACTGATTGCTGGTGAGCATGAGTCACCATGCCCAGTATTGCATGTGGTTACCCGGACGAACCCGGGCTCTTGAGCGTGCAAGACAGGCTGGAACCACTGAGCTAAATTCCCAGCCCCAGCTCTGGTCTCTTAAGAAGGGAAATGTGTCCCCCGGTCCGGAGGAGGGACAGGCACATGCAGAAGGCTGTGCCCCCTGCCAGGATGGTGCCTTGCTGCTGTATCCCCCCCGAGGTGGAAGGACACACGGAGGAAGGGACACGACGGGCACAAGGGACAGAGTCCTGCACCAGGGCTTGTTCTGGGGGCACCTGCTCTGCCCTGACTTCCACCCTCCTGGCATCCGGCCTCTCCTACGGCCACACATCTTCATGCCACCACAGGGTACTGGATCTTGGAGGGAAAACGCACACAGTCCTTGACAGGGGTGACACTGGATTGTGGTAGGGCTGACCACGTCTTGGCACAGCCCCCATGTCTGTCCTCCTGCCCACACTTACCTGGGCACGTTGACCGTTAAGATCATGTTACCACGGGGCCGGGGAGTTAGCTCAGTGGTTCCGGCGCCTGTCTTGCAAGCGCAAGGGCCCGGGTTCGATTCCCCGGTAACCACATACCATACTGGGTGTGGAGACTCACGCCCAGCAGCAACCAGTACCATATACCACAGTGCCAGGCGTGGTGGCTCACGCCTGTCATCCCAGCACTCGGGAGGCAGAGGCAGGAGGATTTCTGTGATGTGAGTTGGAGGCTGAGCTCAGGGTCAGCCTGAACCAAACCAGCCTGTCCCCCCCCCCAAAAAAAAAGATCATGTTACCACATCCACCTCAGGTCTGTGACTCCCACAGTCGCCTAGGAGGAAGGCAGCAGGGCAGTGCCATCACCCCGAGGCAGCAGGGTCCAGGATGAGCCAGGGGGAGAGCTTCTCGTGGCGTAAACACCTGCGTGGGGCCAGAGGTCGGGCTGGGCTGCCCTGGAGGTGGGCGCTGAACTGCCGACCTCGCCTCCAGGGCCAGGTGGAGATCGAAGACCAGGTGGAAGGTTTGGAGTTTGTGGCCCAGAAGTATGGCTTCATCGACCTGAGCCGCGTCGCCATCCATGGCTGGTCCTATGGTGGCTTCCTGTCCCTCATGGGCCTCATCCACAAGCCGCAGGTCTTCAAGGTAGGCCCCGCCCTGCTACCTTTGGCTCCGCCCACCTCCCACCCACCCTCGGCCCCGCCCATGCCATCCTGCAGACCTGGAGGCACCTGCGCTAGGGGCCTCGCCACGTGGCTGTTTCTCCGCAGCAGCCCCACGGGGCCGAGCCCCCCTCCTCATTGCCCGCCACCGCCGACCCCAGGATGGCATCCGGCCGCACAAAAGCCCCAGCCCGCCGGCAGCTCTCTGTGGGAGGCTGAGCCCGGGACCCCGGCCTCGGATGGGCAGAGGTGGGGCATGGTGTGGAGAGCTTTGGGGAGGGGGCCCAGGCCGGTGGCGCAGTCGGGGCACCGGGGCGGCGGCCACGAGGAGGAGGAGGAAGTGGGGCCGGGCCCTCCGCGTCCTTCCGCGGTGCCCTCCTCCCCGGAGCAGCGCACAGCCCCAGGGACAGCCCTGGGCACACCTGGCCAGCGTCCCCTCCCTGCCACTCGCATGCATGACCAGCCCCATGCCTCTGAGGAGGCCGGGACTGCGCGGCATCTGGACCGACACCTCTCCATTTCTCCCCGCCCGCCCTGTGTCCCCAGGTGGCGATCGCGGGCGCACCGGTCACCGTGTGGATGGCCTATGACACCGGGTACACGGAGCGCTACATGGATGTGCCCGAAAACAACCAGCAGGGCTACGAGGCGGGCTCTGTGGCCCTGCACGTGGAGAAGCTGCCCAACGAGTAAGGCTTTCTGTACCCAGACCTACCCTGTGCCTCTCCAAGATGGAGGATAGTGTCCACTTCTCACACACCCTCATCGCTAGCCCCCCTAAACGCTTCCCACAAGTATCCCTCGCCTCAGAACAGCTACTGCGGATGTGGTGGCTCACGCCTGTAATCCCAGCTCTGAGAAGGCAGAGGCAGGAGGATTGCTGTGAGTTTGAGGCTGGCCTGGGCCACATAGTGAGCTCAGGGTCAACCTGAACTACAAAGTAAGACCTTGCCTCCAAAAAAAAAAAAACCAACTTTATATGAAATTGATTTGAATCCAAAGT
Source organism: Petromus typicus (assembly GCA_004026965.1). Taxonomy (NCBI): domain Eukaryota; kingdom Metazoa; phylum Chordata; class Mammalia; order Rodentia; family Petromuridae; genus Petromus; species Petromus typicus. The sequence goes on from PVIR01040829.1 coordinate 5,887, forward strand.
AGATTCTTTTAATTTAAAAAAAAAAAAAAAAAAAAAGCCCATCCTCTGGGAGGCTGAGGCAGGATAGTACATTCGAATCCAGCGGAGGTACACTAGCAGGGCCCTATCTCAAAATTTAAAAATTAAAAATTTAAAACATTAAAAGAGGGTGGGGAATTTAGCACAGTGGTTCCAGCTCCTGCCTCAAATGCACAAGGTCCCAAGTTCAATCCCCAGTACTGGGGGAAAAACAGGTTAAAAGAATTTATTTCTGTAGTCACTCAGCAGCCGCAGGTGACCAGTAGGGGCCCAGCTGGGTTTAGGACGTTGTCACCCCAGAGTTCCTGAAGGGTGTGGCCATTCCCCTCCTTGCGTGGGAACTAGGATGACCCTGCCTGCCAGCGGTGCCACACTGGGGCTTGAGACTGGCCCAGAGCACCCACAGCGCCCCCAGCCTCAAACCTCTAAGCCGCACCGTCTTCTAGGCCCAACCGGCTGCTGATTCTCCACGGCTTCCTGGATGAAAACGTGCACTTTTTCCACACAAACTTCCTGGTCTCACAGCTGATCCGGGCGGGGAAACCTTACCAACTCCAGGTGCGTGGCCAAAGCCAGCACAGGGCTGCTGGAGCCCAGCGAGTGGGGTTGGGGTGTGGTTGGGTGACTGGCAGGGCTGGTGGGGGCGGGGCCTCATGAGGTGGGTGGGCCTTAGTGGTAAGGGGTGGAGCCGGGAAGAATCTAGTTGGGTGGAGGCTCAGGTGATAAGGGTAGGGGTTTTATTAGAAAGGGGTGTGGGTCTCAAAGGACTGGAGTTTCTGTCTAGGTAGCAACCCATTCTTCACAGATGAAACAGGGTCACAGCCTGGGGACAGCCGTCTACGAGCCAGGGATTGGCATGTACCACCATGCTGGCGGGGAAGGAAGAAAGAAGGCAGAGTCCCTGTTGGGTGACGGCAGGCTGACGAGTCCCTGTGGAGGTCTAGGCAGTGTCCTCGGACTTGCAGCCCACCCAGGGATGGACAGAACCACCCCAGGGCAAGGGAGGAGGCCGGTGGGCAGCTTGGAGCCTCGCTCCCCGGCCCAGTGGCCACATGGCGTATGTAAGCCTGGCAGAGGATAGCTCACAGACCATCTCATCTCAGCACTCTAGGAAGCTGAGGCAGAAGGATCAGAATTCAAGCCCAGCCCAGCCCGGGCAACTGAGAAACCCCAGAGATGCAGCTCAGTGGCATGGTGCCCACCTGGCTAGCGCAAGGTCCTGAGTTTGATTCCCAGTACTGCGCCCAAAAAAGATCAAGATAAAAAATAAGGGCAGGGCTGGAGAGTTAGCTCAGGGGTTCCGGTGCCTGTCTTGCAAGCATAAGGACTGGAATTTGATCCCCAGTAACCACATACAATACTGGGCGTGGTGACTCACGCCTGTCATCCCAGCTCTCGGGAGGCAGAGGCAGGAGGATTGCTGTGATGTGAGTTTGAGGCTGAGATCAGGGCCAGCCTGAACCACAAAGCAAGACCCTGTCTCAAAAAAAAAAGGGGGGGGGGCCAGAGATGTAGCCACATGCATGTACCCTGGGTTGAATTCCTAATACAAGAAAGCAAGACAAAGAGAAAGAGATGGGCAGGGCAGAGGGACTACCACCTGCTGGCTAGGTCCTTCGGTCACAGCTGTCCCTCCAGCCCAGGACAGCAAGGAATTGCTGAGACCGGCTGCATGGCTAGTGCCCTCAACTCCACTTACCAAGGGCCTGAGCCTGGGCTGGTCCAGGTCCCAGTGGCCATGATGCCAGCACGTTACTGCCTGCTGTGGGTCACATTCCCCTCCTGGGGTACGAGGACCCAGAGAACCCAAATCCAAAATAGGAGGACAAGCGAGTCTGTGGCTACCTGGGGACTGGAGCTGAGCCTGCCCAGGGATACAGCAGGGTGGCCGAAGGCAAGAGCACCAGATGGCAGAGCCCCGGAGCCTCTGGGGACAGTACGTGGCACTCAGCTGGCTTTGGGGACTCCCTCAGCTGTTCGCACCTCCGAGAGTGTGTAGTCCTGGGGGCCTCGCTTCCTGAGCCCCCCAGAGAGCCCGTGGGGTTTGCATTCTGCAGTCCGTTTCCAGAAGCAGGGGGAGCCCAGGACCGGGGTGCCCCCCTCAGCCCGTGTCCCCACCCTTGCAGATCTACCCCAATGAGAGACACAGTATCCGCTGCCCCGAGTCAGGCGAGCACTATGAGGTCACGCTGCTGCACTTTCTCCAAGAATACCTCTGAGCGCCGTCAACCTCATGACAGAGCACAAGCCCGGGCGGCCAGAGGACCGAGCTGAGGCCCGCAGCCCGCCCGCCCCGGGACAGCCCCGCCCAGGAGGAGCAGCACCGCGGCCTTTCCCACCCTGGCGCCTTCCATCCCTGTTTTTCCTCCCCTGCTCCTGGTTTGTTTGCTTGCTGCTTCTTGGTTGTCAGGACAGAGAGGGTGGCCAGTCCCCAGGTGGCACTGACGTGGGCGACCTGCTCCCCACACTGGAGGAGGCCACAGCCCCTCTGGACACTGGACGGGCCACAGACCGGGTGCTTCGGCAGAAGAGAATCAGAGGAGCCAGGCTGGGCGCAAGGTGGCCACAGTGCTGGGCACCCTCCACTCTGATGGCCTGGGCCCCCATGCTGCCAGCCACCGTCCCCAGCGCAGGAGCATGCGATGCCTGTCCTCCCTCCCAGCTGCCACCCACTTCATATCTGTGTTGTCTCTCGAAGGGCATTGACATAACTAAGAGACAGAAAGCAGGGGTGCTGACATACAGAATTGGGGTGTGTGGCCGGGCGGCTGAGTGTCTGCCTGCCACTGTGAGCCCCACGTGTCCCAAAGCCCAGTGGACAGCAGCCAGGGCCTGCAAGGGAGAAGCCTGTGGACGCAGGGAGCCTGCTTGCCCCTACTGTCCCCTCTCCAGCCGTCCAGCCACACACACCTGCCTGGCTCCCAAACATGGCCCCAGGGTCGGGAGCAGAAACTGCACCCACCACAGGGTCTTGGTCCCACTTCCTTCCCTTCCCCCAAGCGTTTGGGCAAAGAGCAAAAAGAAAAGGAAAAAAAAAACGAAAGTAAGGAAACCACCTCTACATATTATGGAAAGAAAATATTTTTGTCGATTCTTATTCTTTTATAATTATGCGTGTCAGAAATAGACTCATTAAACAATCCCAGTTGGGACACTGCCGCCTGCCTGAGGCTCCTTCTGAGTCCTGGTGCTGCCCCAGCGGGAGGCCCCGTGGCCACTGTGGCCCAGGATTCAGGCCGCCACACTCGCCCCTCCCGACGCTGCACAGTCCCCCGAGGACTGACCGAGGGAGGACAGTCCAACTGTCCCCTGCAACCAGTGTCCCTCCACACAGGAGGACAAGTGAGTCTGTGGCACTCAAACCAGCACCCTGTGTAGGTCCTTGAACTCATCCAGAGGCTTTGCTCTGCTGCCAGGAAATGCCAGCCAGGCAGGACGCCAAGCCAGACCCTGGTGACAGTGCTCGGGCCTTGGGCTTTCTGACAAGACGCAGAGACCACCATGGCCCTCCCTTCCCAGAATCTTTCCGAAGCTCCACTGAGATCTTGGAATGGTGAGCACAGTGGTGCACCACAGAAATCCCAGCTACCCCTCAGGAGGCCGAGGCAAGACGATCACAAGTTCTACCTAGGACACTTAGACCTTGTCCCCAAATAAAGCAGTAAACATGCAGTTCGGTGCCACGGCCTTGGCACTTTGGACCCCAGTTCTACCCCAAAAAACACGAATATAAAAGCTGTTTAGAGCTGGATGAGGTGACACTCATAATCCCAGCACTCTGGAGGCTGAGGCAGGAGCATTGTCACAAATTTGAGGCCAACCTAGAGCGGGGGGCGGGGAAAGCTATGATACAGCTGTCCCAGCACGGCTGCTAACATGTCTCCCGCATCTTTCCATGAGGCATCCGCACAGGAATGTCTGCCCAGGGGTAGGTACTCGTCTGTGCCCAAAGTTCCCCCACGCTGTACCAGGGATCAAACTCAGGACCACCGAGCTACATCCCCAGCTGTGCCTTGAATTCTGTGGGTTAGCTTCTTCGCTGTAAAGTATTGCCTTGTCCTGCATTTGTCTGATTAGACCGTAACTACGGTCTGACAGATTTTCCCAGTTCCCTATCGTGGAGCGCAACTACTCTTCGAGCACAAAAGTAGCCAAGATAGACCTGGGGATTTAGCTCAGTGGTTCCGGCATCTGCCTGGGAAGCGCAAGGTCCCCAGTTCACTTCCTGGTACCGCACACCACAGTGCTGAGCGTGGTGACTCACACCTGTCGTCCCAGCACTCGGGAGCAGAGGCAGGAGGACTGCTCTGAGTTCAAGGCTGGCCTGGGCTACATAGTTTGGGTTAGGGAATACTGCCCCGCCCAGGGCTAGTCTGAGCTACAATGTAAGACCCTGTCCAAAAAAAAAAAAAAAAAAACATAGCCAAGATAAAATGTAAGTGAGTGAGTGGGTGTGGGGTCCCAGTAACACTATGGAGCCAGGCAGATGTGGCCCACAGGCCAGACTGGACTGACCCCTGGTATAAATGGTTCTGAGGCAAATGGATTTGTACAGGCCTTAGGCTTCCGTGTGAGTTCATATGACAGTTGCCTAGAATCGTCAAAGGCTTATTCCAGACAAGTGCAGTAGCACACACCCATATTCTAAGATGACATCATCCAGGAGGCAGAGGCAGGAGGATGGCAAGTTTGAGCCCAGCCCGGGAAATTTAGTGACTTAGTGAGACCCGATCTCAGTGTAAGGAAAGGCTGGAGATGTAGCTCAGGACAGAAGCCCTAAGTAACATGCAAAAAATTCGCACGCAAATCTGAAATATATTTCCGAACTGTCTTCCAGAAAGCATCACTCGGAACACACACCTCCAGGGGAGAGAAGCAGAGTGCTCCTGTCTCCCGCCTTCACTGTACTACATGTTGTCAAATAGTCTTGCAGTTCTCAGTCTCACAGGAAAATAGCATTTCTGACCGGAACTCACAGTTCTCTTCCAGAGGGAGAGCTTTGCATATTTTCAGGTATCTTCCTAGTAGTTCGTTCCTGTCTTCTGCCCACCTTCCTCCTCACCCACTGGCCTCGGAGCCAATACCCTCAGACCTGGCCAGTCTTCATGTCTGCTACTGGCAGGAAGCTCAGCCAGCACAGCTTTAAAATCACTCTGTTGGGAGGAAAAGGAAGTATTATTCACTTAAATCATTAGAATACGGGGCAGGGAGGGCACAGCGAGAGTCCACAGTTCACGGTGTTACGGGGTGACGGACCTACACTGATAAAAGGAATACAACTCCCAACCTGTTAGATACCTCAGACGCCAAGTTCGTGTTCTCTAAAATCTAAGAATGAATGCTAAGGACTATGAAGGTTAAGAGCAGGAAATACTGAGCCAAGGATTTAGCTCAGTGACTCGGTGCCTGCTTGTAAGTGCAAGGTCCTGAGTTTGAGCCCTGGTACAGAAAAAAAAGTAGGAAATATCTATTGAGGGACAGACACCTCCTGCCTAAGCGGAACAGAAAGCAGGTTGCTGAGCAGTCCACTTCTGAAGATTTGTAGAGAGCTGGAGTGAAGCTCAACGGTTCCACGCCTGCTTGGCAAGCACAAGGTCCTGAGTTCAATCCCGAGTAATGAGAGGGAAAAAAAAAAAAAAAGATTTATTGAGCAAAATCACAAGGTGAGCATGAGGTGGGACAAAACTATGGTCAACCAATGGGATTACAGACCCTTGACTTAGAAACTCAATTCACCACAAGGGCTGGTTGTAACTCAAGTCTGTCGATTGAAGGCTCAGACTCCTCCATGTACCTTTCAAAGTCTCTCTTCTAGGCTGGGGATTAGCTCAGTGGTTCCGGCGCCTGTCTTGCAAGCCCAAGGACCCGGGTTCGATCCCCCAGTAACCACATACCATACTGGGCGTGGAGACTCACCCCAGCAGCAACCAGTACCACATACCACAGTGCTGGGCGTGGTGGCTCACGCCTGTCATCCCAGCACTCGGGAGGCAGAGGCAGGAGGATTGCTGTGATGTGAGTTGGAGGCTGAGCTCAGGGCCAGCCTGAACCACAAAGCGAGACTCTGTCTCAAAAAAAAAAAAGTCTCTCTTCTACATAAGGCAGATCTCAGTATCAGAGACATCGTCCCCCTGATCCCACACAGGAAAGGATGCTGTCACATTCCTTCAGAACTCCTTAAGGGTCACATCTGTATCCAAAGCATAGGCCGCCAGCATTCCGGTTATAAAAGACAGAATTCTGGTTGTAACCCAAAGGTCCCCTGTACTACCCCTACAGAAGAACCATCAGACCTTATTAGGTCTGCTACTATAACCCTCAGTCACGTTGAGGGGGGGGTGACCGCCCTCCCAGGAGACCTTTTCTTTTCGTGCACACTTGCTACGTGACCTGCCTTGCCTTTGGGCATTACCTAAGCGCCTCTCCTGTGACCCTCAAGTTTCGAGGCCTGATAGATAAATAGCATGGGTTAGGGAACACTGCCTCGCCCAGCAGATTTTTCTCCGTTTTGTTGTGTTTTGTTTATTGTGGTACCGGGGATCGAACTCAGGCCCTTGTGCTTATAAGGTAGGTGTAGTACCACTGTCTTTGTTGTTAATAAGTATCTTAGGGAAAAATACTTCCAGGCTATGCAGACATCCTGCTTCTCATGCAACTTTCTCCTACTCAGTTTTTTTCAAGCAAGAGAAAGTTTTCCATGGGCCACATTTTAGGTTACAGTTCATTTTGATGTTAAAATGATTTTCCATGGTGAAAAGAATAAAAGATCCCATTTTGGGGGGGAGGGGTGACAGGGTCTCACTTTTGTAGTTCAGCCTGGCCGAGCTCAGCCTTAAACTCACAGCAATCCTCCTGCCTCTGCCTCCCAAGTGCTGGGATTACAGGCGTGAGCCACCACGCCCAGCAGATCCCACTTTTTATATATACCCAGGATCAAACTCCGGTCCTTGAGTTTATAAGGTTTTTACCACTCGAGCTAAATCCCCCACCAATCCCACTATTTTTTTTTTTTTTTTTAGGTTTTTGGAGACAGGGTCTCGCTTTGTGGTTCAGGCTGGCCCTGAGCTCAGCCTCCAACTCACATCACAGCAATCCTCCTGCCTCTGCCTCCCGAGTGCTGGGATTACAGGCATGAGCCACCACGCCCGGCACTGTGGTATGTGGTACTGGTTGCTGCTGGGTGTGGGTCTCCACACCCA
>PVIR01040830.1:0-13376 GCA_004026965.1 Petromus typicus
AAGTGAAATAAATAGGGCACAGATAGGTACATATCGCATCTTTTCTCTGGTATGAGAAAATAAAGATGTAAATGAGTCCTAGCATTGTATGTTATATATTGTGAAATAGAAAATGCTCAATGTAAAATAGGGTAAAGGGGGAAAATGTTGAGATTGTAACAAAAAAGTAAGGAAACAAATTTTATGTATATGGGGGGGTCATAGGGTGGGTAGGGCTAGGGGAAAAAATCAGAATTAAGTTGTGTCTTATACTGATACAAATCCCCATTATGGAGTATAATCATGATGTGTATATTTAATGCACCAATAAAAAAATTATAGAGGGAATAATCTGCCTTTATCCTGACATGCTGCATACAAATTGAAAGAGTTGAAGAAAAATAAACATAATGGGGAATACATTTTGAAGATCCAAGGGATCTAGTGTTTACTGTTTATGTGTCTATGTGCATACACGTGCGTGCGTGTGTGTGTGTGTGTGTGTGTGTGTGTGTGTGTGTGTGTCCCAGTATGATAAGAGGGGTAAGTACATCTACCTGGAGGAAAGCATGGCACTCCCTCATGCCCCACTCCCCACTCCCCATCAGGTTATTCGTGTGTGAGGGACCCACAGAGCTCCTATGAAAGGCACATAGGTATATGCACACTTGGGGTATACTTCACTTCATTGCAGATTTGTGTGTATACCATGAAGAAAGGACCCATGTCAGCTAAATTCTGTGGCTTTCTACAGAGCAGAGCCTTTGAGAAAAAATAATAATAGTGGGACAAGAGGATGAGACAAGAAGTCTCTGGTGTCAGGCACCAAAGACAGGCTGTACAATAGTGTGCAGGCCTCTGGGAAAGGACAGTTTCAGTACTCTGTAAGCCTGTATTTGAGTCACTTCACATTTCATCTAGATTTTCATGTGCCATTCTTAGTACAGGAATATTGCCATCGAACCGAACTGTCTTGGGGACTGAGTTATAAGAGCAGAGCCACTGTGACAGGTGAGGTGGTGGGCCAGCCCCTCCTCCCAGCCCACGAGCTGGGCCTCACCTCAGCCCACACTGCAGCCCTGAGAAGCCTGCAAGTCCAAGTTCGAAAAACACTAGACAACTTCATTAGGATGCTGAGTCATAATTCTTCCTCACTCAGAAAGTTGATCTTGCTCTTTACAAGATAAAGCCAGAAGGGGCCGGGGAGTTAGCTCAGTGGTTCCGGCGCCTGTCTCGCAAGCGCAAGGACCTGGGTTCGATTCCCCGGTAACCACATAACAATACTGGGTGTGGAGACCCACACCCAGCAGCAACCAATACCACATACCACAGTGCCGGGCGTGGTGGCTCACGCCTGTAATCCCAGCACTTGGGAGGCAGAGGCAGGAGGATTGTGATGTGAGTTGGAGGCTGAGCTCAGGGCCAGCCTGAACCACAAAGCGAGACCCTGTCTCAAAAAACATAAAAAAAAAAAAAAAAAGATAAAGCCAGAAATATAGTATTTTCATTAAACACTAGCAAATCGGGGTTTGATTCTGATTCTGTTCTGTTCCCAAATTACAAGATATGCTTGAGGAAGAAACAGCAGAGGTTAGGACAACTCCAGAGCAGTTCTGGGGCTGCTGTCAAGTGCAGTAGCCCTAACAGTGTCTCCAACCCAGGAATGAGTCTGCAGAGGTTGAGGAAATCAGAGCCTGGGGCTCTTCTCCTCTGTGTTTATTATCTTGAGGTCAAAGAAAGGAAGACAGAAACATCCTTACTCCTCAGCCTCAAAGCCATCCTGGAACTGTGTTTCATGGCATAAATGCTTTGACAGCCAGGCAGCGTAACTATCAGACTGAAAACCTTCAATCATGGGCCAGCAGAAGGTCCCTATAAATGAAGGAAGACTCTGAGACTGGAAAGTGTCAAGGGCAGATCCCACCCATCAGATGGGTAGAACGAACTGGAGATGCCTGTTCAGGATCATATCGATAATCTAAGCCTCTCTTCTTGCCTGTACTTTGCCCTAGGACTTTTTAAATTCTCCTCTCTTTCTCTGCTTACTGTTTTTCTCTCCTCCTTACCTCCAACATCATTTTTCATTATCAGGACTCCCAGCATAAATCAAAAAGCTATGTCCTATAAAGAAAATTCTTCCAGGTCCCAGAAAAGGAATCGCCCTCATTCCCTCCCCACCCTTACTCCTCGGTTAGCATGTGATGCAGGCTCGTGCTTATTCCGGTCGGTGGTGAAAATGCTTAATGACAGGAGAACCGCCCTCTGCCCTCTTGGTAGCCCTGTTAGGATCTGTTCATTGTTTCTGACTACAGTCTGTGGCATAAACTCTTGAATCCTCAATAAAATAACAGCAGTCTGAAACCTAGAAAGTAATCCAAATAAAATTTTCAGTTGTAGCATTAGGTATTTGTTTGTGTGTTTGTTTTTATCAGCCTCATGCATGCTAGGTAAGTGCCCTACCACAGAGCTACAATCTCAGCCCAAAATTTTTTTTAATTTAAATTTTATTTGTCAGGCATGGTGGCTCACGCCTATAATCCCAGCACTCGGGAGACAGAGGCAGGAGGATTGCTTTGAGTTCTAGGCTGAGCTCAGGGCCAGCCTGAACTACAAAAGTGAGAGTCTGTCTAAAAAAAAAAAACCTTAAATTTTATTCTGTCTGGTTAAGATATATAAGATATTTTGATATACATATGTACATGCAGTGAAAAGTTACTATAGTAGAGAAAATAAACATGTCCATCATCTCATATTCTTATCCTGTATGTATGTGGCGAGTTCCTAAAACCTATTTTTGTAATCAAAACCTCTAGTGCAGTACAATATTATACCGCAATAGTAATATACATATGTCCTCACGTTACATCAGACCCCTGGTGTCTTGTCCTGTACACCTGCTGCTCTGCATCTTTTTACCTACCTCTCCGTGCCCTTCCCTCCACTCCTTGTAACCACGGCTTTATTTTCTATCTCTATAGCTTAACTTTCAATTTTTTGAAAGTTTTCTGATATATTTATGTGTATGTATACAAACTGAAAGAGATCCAGAAGACCTATGTCCCTTTAATTATGGTAGATGATGCTACAATAAGGACTTGGCATAAATGTAATGAAATGTACTTAGCGCTCTAGTTTGAACTGAACCATATTATTCCCACACAACTCACCACACTAGCATACAGCCATAAGCATACAAAGAAAAAGTTCCTATAGTAATATCAGAAATTAGACTTATTCTTGAGAGCCACTTATCTTATAAGATTGACTAGCTCTTACTAAGCTGTCTCCCTTAGATATTAGTTCTTCCCTAATGGCAGCTGCTCTGGCATCAAGTTCTTCCTTTGTAGGTACCTGCTCCCATCTTCTGCGACAATGAATTATAAAGTAGTCATGAAGCAGGGAAGATTTAAGACATTCCCTAAAGAAAGAAGTCAGATCAGATTAATTTAAAGGTACATACATTTCATTTTAAGGACTTTCATATAAGAGAAGAAACAGGTCATTAATTTTGATAGCTTCCAATATAAATAGATAAACAAAGCTCCCTCATTTATTTTCCTTTGTTTAAATGTATGTTGACTTTAGTTGTAGAGCTCACCTTTTGTAAAATGTGTAAGCCCAGAACATTTTAACTGCCCAGAAAGACTTGCTATGTTTTGTTTTGCTTTGTTTTGTTTTGTTTTGTTTTCTCTTATCTACTTACAGTCAATAGCCCAGGAACTGATGTTGGATTATTTACATTCTGGATCATTGCTGGGTAGCAAATCCTACTTTTTAGTTTTGATGAATTCTTCTAAATTAGAAAAATAAACTTTGCTATTGTCTGGAATGTTATTAGTATAGTAAAGATGAATTAAGAGGGACAGTTGTCTCAGACTGAGGCTCTTCTCAGTAAAATAGATTAGCTCCAGTGTAGAAATACGATCTTAGTGGTTCACATAGGCTCCTGGGGGGAAAGGACTCCAACTTACATGCCAGATGGATTTAAAAAGCAGAATGCCAACTTTTTAATTTGCCATCACAGGATAGCCCCCCTGGAGGGGAGCACCAGGAGACCAGATAACAAATGGAGCGGAGGCTAACCTTGGCATGGAGGGGGGCAGGGTAATTGTGATTAGCCATACATGCGGAAATTAGAATAAAGTTTGGAAATCAGTCAAAAGCAGTGATCTTCAATCTTTGCTTTACACCTGAATATGTAGGGGCTTGTTCAGACACAGACTGCCAGGCCCCACCCCCAGCCCTTCACTGGGTCTATAGGATGATCCCAGATTGTATGTTTAGCCATCCCAGGTGAGGCTGCAGTTGCCAGGCCCCAGCCATGGGAACTTGACACATCACTCGTGTTCACTGGTGGACATTTTGCCAGCCTGACTAGCACTGGTTTAAAACTAAAATTCTCCCTTTTTCTGAATATGGTATGGTCACAGATTTTTTACTCTCCAGATTAGGAACTATTCATCAGTCGATGATGAGACAGCTTTGCTTTGTGGTGTCATTCTCAAAAAGTTGCGCTTTAGATTAAATCTTCCCTGGTGAAAATAAGAAACATCTTATTCCCTCTTTAGAAAAGCCTGTTTACAATAGATCTCTTAAATGTGCCACGTTGGCATATTATTTCCACACATCCAACAATGATTACTGTTAGCTTTTATTTTAAACTTCAGCGTTTGTCTAAAGTCAAGGTCTGGATTACATTCACTCTCAGGTAACAAAAAATTTGACTTATTGAATCTTTGTTTTGTCCAAAATAAGAAATCTGAAGTGAAACACTCGGAGCTAGTGTACTTTTCCCCACATGTTTTTGGTGGCCCAAGCTCTTGCTGCCTGCCTTGCCATTCTGTGAATGTTAACTTTAGTCTTCTTTGTTGCCTCACTATAACAAGTAGGATGCTGCAGCCCCAGACTCATGTTCCTAGCAGAGAGAGAAATAGTAGCAAAATAAGGAAAATGGAAAAGTATTTATGGCAGAAACTGAAAAATACACCGTGAAACCCTCAGTTTAAACTTCAATGGATGGCACTATCAAAAATGACCATCCTAGCGGGCCAAGGATTTAGCTCAGTGATTCTGGCACCTGTCTTACAAGTGCAATGGCCTAGGTTCGATCCCTGGTAGGCACATACAACAATACCAGAAGTGGAGACTTACTCCCACCAGCAATCAGAACCATATACCACAATGCTGGGCATGGTAGCTCACATCTATAATCCCAGCACTTGAGAGGAAGAGGCAGGAGGATTGCTGTGAGTTAAAAGCTGATCTCCGGGCCATCCTGAACTACAAAAGTGAGACTCTCTCTCAAAAAAAAAAAAAATGACCATCTTAGTTGTCCAGAAGAGTGATAATTTTTAGATGGATCAATAACTGGCCCTTCTCTCCAAAAAACAGGCACTTATTAGGAAAGATGAACGAGAGAGCTTACTTGTCTATGTATGCACCAGTGCTATATTTGAAATAATGCATCCTAGGGCAGACTTCAGTGCTCACTATAATAAAAGAGGTCAGGACAATATTGTCTTCAATCTAACATAGTACCACTGGATCTCATCACAAAGAAAGCATGCAGGCACTCTTTACATCTTTGGCAAGAATGGCAAATCCCACCAAATCATTACTATAAAATATCAATATCACCAGTGATGCCCTAAGTGCTAAAGAAACATCATCTCTCATCACAAAGAATTCAGACAATAGTGTGGGACTGGCCAGAGGAAGAAGAAAGAGGCACACGGGACTTTATTCCTTACACACATTACCTCTCCAGCTGCATGGTGCAGCTAACATCTGTAGAGAGAACCTAACACTATGAGATTAGGCCATATGCAACAGAAGTCCTGAACTACGACAGCAGAGTCTGGGCCAGCACTGTGTACTCTCTGTTCTCAGGAGAACACTGCCTCACAGCCATGGTCCTCCACTCATCTGGACAGAACCTGAGCTATTGCTTGCCTTCTGTAACTCAGCTTTTCATCTTAGATACAAGATTGATGGCAACAGTTGTCAACATCATAGAATTTGCCACATGTGATGTTCACATTCACAATCAGAAGTGCTTGAGAAATAAGCACTAGAGGAGCACGGGCAGGCTCTGTAAACATCGTGAGTCAGAAGCTCTGTGTCTCATGACAGCACTGCCGTCTCTCCCACTTTGAGCGGTGTCAGGATGACTTGCATCAAAGCCCACAAATTTTGCCCCAGAATGATCCCTGTAAAAGGAAGGTTCTACTTCTTTTCCCAAGGCCTGTGCCCAAGATCAGTCTTAGTGGACATCAAAGCTCTTACTTTCCAAATAGAAAGCCCAGAGTGAGCTTTCTTGCTTCTGCAACAAAAGTTGACAAAACCCAGGGAAAATGGTTGCTCTGTTTAGGGGAGTCTTTCAGATGTGACACAACTGAAACGGAAAATTGACTTCATTGGAATTCTTTACCTACCTAAACTTCTCCATGTGCTGATGGAAGGCAAAAGGAGTCAACCTGGCAAAAGATGAAGCATAAAGAGTACTATTTTAACTTTAAATGGCCATTAAGAAGACCCTCACCTGGGTCATCCCAAGTAGATCTGATTCCCAAATCCAGATTTGAGATCCAACTGCCACTGGCTCCATAAGGCTGAGCTGTGCTTTGGAAGCCCCGTCCACCCTGGCTAGTCAGGACTGCCAAGCCCAGCACTCATCAGCTTACTTGGAAGCACAACGCACTCTTCCTTATGATGAGAATTATCACAGAGCAAGAGAAAAACAATTTCCTTTTACAGTGACATATGAAGGGTTCCCTTCCTCTCAGTGCTCCATGCCATATGTTAGTACACTCCAGTAACCTTGCCAGCCAGGACTGGCAGTGCTTCTCTTCTCTCTTTCAACCCAGCATCGTCCTGAGTCTTGGGCACTGTGGGTGTTCAATAAATATTTACTAAATATATAAATGGCTGATAATCCAAAGGCCACCTCAGGTGTGATAACTGCTGGCTGATTATCTCTCAATAGGATCTTCCCAACTATACCCTATTTCAGAACAGGATTAGAAACAGCCTCCCTGGGCACAGAGGGGACAAGGGCCAAAGAATCTTGGCCCTGACTTCAGCACTCAGCATCACTGGGGCCTGATCTTGGAAGCCTGACAGCAAATGCCTACCACGAGTGTAGCCAAGCTATTGTCTGCTGAGGCCCTCAAGGATGCAGAAGTGGAGAGTGCCAGAATGGCTCAGCTGTGTGGATCCCTTCAAACCATCCTCTCCTTGATTTGTCAGGTTAATCACAGCTGCCTAAATCCCACTAAATTGGGAAATTAAAGCTCCATAGCTCTGTTCCATTATCCCCTTAGGGATATATCCTATTCCTATTCCCATTCCAGCAGGCACACAAAAGTGCTCATTCATCACCCTTAAAAAGTGCTGAATTAAAGCCTGGACACTCACATCTTCTCCTTACCTTGAGAACAAATGAAAGACAGCAGTCTGAGCTATTGCATGAAAAAATTGCCTCCTGTTTTTAAGTTTGTATGGTTTGCCTCCTAAAGTAAGGACAAAAATCTTCTTGACTTAACTTCCTGGGCACTTTCTCTTCACTTAGGAGTGAGTGCATTTTCCCAGCAGTCCTACTCTTATGGCAACCACAGAGTGGCTGCTTTGTGCCCAGGTGGACAATGGATGCACATTATAACTGCTCAATATGTTTGATGCACACACCCCCACACCATGTTTGATGCATTCCTACATGAGGGGCTTGCTGTGAATGCTTAAAATGCTGGGTTCTTGTTCCATTAGCTTTAGTTATAACTGGGCTCCAGCTTGTAACAAAACCTTTAGCAAAAACAGGCCCATCTAATCTTACTGGATCCCAGCACCCAGTGGTACAAGCAGGAAATAATGAGTAAATGGAGATTCATTCTCTCTGTGTCTGTGTCTGTGTCTGTGTCATTGTCTGTCTGTCTCTGTCTGTTTGTCTGTCTCTCTCTCTCTCTCTCTCTTTCTCTCTCTCTCCCGTCAAGGAATAGTGACAAGAGTGAGCCTTTGGTACATCAAGGAGATAGTGATGTCACTACTAGTTAGATTAAAACTATGTTAGGGTCCACAGTAGCACAAACACTTACATCTATGCCCTCATGGCAGCCAGAGACAAGTTTTCTGAAGCAGAGCCTAACAGTTGAGTCTAACAGTTTTACCTTTAACTCAGCACTGTAGTCTTCTAAAAGTTCTGGAAGTGGGCCTCATATTCCTTTTAAATTTTAGTTTCTGAGTACATATGTGTAGTGTATAATGTTTACTTCCTTGTGGGAAGTTGGCACATACCCATAACACTTCTTAACTCCTCTTTTCATTCTCTACTTATTCACTGATAGTCAATATTTATCATTTGTAACCAAGAACTCTAATAATGAAGAAAATTTCCCACAAAATGATACTTTTCTTCAGATTCTTCTCTTACAACAATGATGGTTTTGGACTGACATGAGCTGACTCTAAATCTCTCTTCAGGGTACAATCTTAAGACACCCAGAAAGACACATAGAAGTAGTCCAAGTGCAACTAAACTCACTTAGAGAGCTCTGCTAAGTCTCAGTTTTCTGACTCAAAGTAAACAGTTTTTTAGACTGTTCTGTTTCTCTACACATACGCACACAGTAAATCTCTCAAGTATTTAAGCAAATGCCTTATTTTCCACTCACTTGAAATAACTTTAATGTTTTAAGTATGAACTGCACAACCTTACCCAATGGAAACATTTTGTGTCATTTCCCATTATCCGACCATGTTGATCATTACTAATATCACGGTTTTACAGCCACCCAAGGCAAAGCTTGAGCCAAACTACACATCTTTTCTTCACTCATAGCTAATTGGCCACTTTGCAGTGTGTCTCCTTTCTCTTCCTGCCCATGAGCTTGAACTCTTGTTTAGTTGTGTTTTGTTTTTTGAGACAGGGTCTCGCTTTGTAGGTCAGGCTGGCCCTGAGCTCAGCCTCAAAATCACATCACAGCAATCCTCCTGCTTCTGCCTCCCAAATGCTAGGATTACAGGCAAGAGCTACCACGCCCAGCACTGTGGTATGTGGTACTGATTGCTGCTGGGTGTGAGTCTCCATGCCCAGTATTGTTATGTGGTTACCGGGGATCAAACCTGGGCCCTTGCACTTGCAAGACAGGTGCCGGAACCACTGAGCTATATCCCTGACCCCCATGAGCTGAATTCTTATCAGAAAGTAGCTGTGTTTCAGTGACATGTCCACCTATGTTTATAGCAGCTCAGTTTGTAATAGCTAAATCTTGGAAACAGTTCAAATGCCTATCAACTGAAGACTGGATAAAGAAGATGCGGGAGGTTTTATAAAATGGAATGTTATTCAGTCATAACAAATGGTAAACTAGAGACTTCTACAGCTAAATGGCTGCACCACGAAGCAAGTGAAATAAACAAGATGCACATGTGTAAATACCATATCATTTCTCTAGTGTGAGAAAGTGAAATGTAAATGAGGTCCTAAATGTATGCTAGGTATCATGAAATAGAAGAAAAGGCTCAAAGGGAAAGGTAGTAACGGGGTGAGAGCAGGGGAAAGCAAAGAAAGGAAAGAAACCTTTGATGATAAAAAGGAAAACACAGAAACAAAGTTTATCTATATAAGGAGGTGGGGGTTGGAGGGAGGGCAGAACAATGGGAAACAGTAAGAATCATGTACAGGTACAAACTGCCAATGAGAAATGTGATCATAATGAATTTCTAAAATGTACCAATAAGCTCAATTATTTTAAAAAAGAAATCGGTTGTTTCTGTTATGGAAACATATTCATGACCACTGGACTTATTATAGCAAATCCATAAACTAATTAAATATTGAGTAAAACCATGAAATGGTAACATTCTATTATCTCAAAAAGATTATATAGGGTCAAGTTCTTTAAAACAAACTGGTAAGGAGCTTGGAGATTTATAACTGTAAAACTTCAAAGGACAAATGTTTTTAGTATCTCTTTAAATTCTCAATTCATATTCTCAACCTGAATCTTAAAGTCCTCAACTTAAAAACAGTGGTACTAGAAATTATGGGGGACACATGATGGACATGGATTATGGAAGAAGGAAAAATAATCTGAGAACCAGAACAATAGTTAGATATGTGCTGACCTTCCATCATAACATTTAAGAATGACTATACATGAATACACTTTAAAGTATATTTGAGTGTGTGGTTACTAGGTATCCCTTTCGTGACTCTTCACTTTTTGCTGAGTTAGTTGACTTACTAACCACCATTGGCATCTGGTCCCATCAGGTAGAAGCCCAACTGTCATTCTCCTTTCCTGACAAAGAAAACCACCTTCTCTGGCTGCTGTAGTCTTGGGATGGTCTTGGTTATCTGTGATCTGCGTCAGGAGACTGTGACAGGGTCTAAAAGCACCTTTCCTGCATAGACTGACTCCTCTTTAATGGCCACTCCTCCTGTGCATCAGAGAATTGGAAATTCATTTTGCAGGAGAATTCCTACACTAATTTTTCCTAAAGAAATCATCAGTTTATGTTTTGTTCTATACAGGAAAATGGTCCTGAGACAACAGGAAGTGATATAGAGTTTTACATCCCAATCATTGCAAGAATACCAGATTTAACAAAGAATTTGAAGAGTGGTATCTTTGATGACCTGCAACAGACCATATTAGTAACTGGGTAGAAGCATGCCCAATTTCTCTGCTACTGAACATACAGTATATGATAACTCAGAATCTTCCTTCAGCATAACATAATAATCTATCAGTCTTTGATATTTAAAAGTATTAGTTGAATATCTATTATATGCTAGAAACTACTGTATATACTAGGATTACACTGGTGAACAAAACAATGGAGAGTATCTTCTAAAAGGTTCATTTACCAGTTCTGTGTGCTCCTGGAAAAGACAAAGGTTTATAAATCATCTTTGTGTGTCTAGCACTTGATAAGAGTATCTGGTACAAAGTAAATATGGAGTATGTTGAATTCGGTAAAATTTATTGTAGTCAAAGCTTATTTTCTGAAAGAAAGATCTCTTTTTATAATAGGAGAGGCTCAGATTATTCCATTTCTCTGAATTTAATTTGAAAAATATAACAACCTTATTTGAATTATGCCTCCACTGTGCATAGAAAATCCTACATTCCAAGGAGAACCTTTGTCAAGTGAGAGCTTTTTTTCAAAAAGCAGATTTCACTTCAGAAAACTGAATTCCGAAAGATTACATCAGGGCTTCCAAAACAATTTTTAAATGTGTCATGTTTTCACAGGAAACATGGGAGCCAGTTCCAAAGTAAGCAATGGAAACCCTCAAAAGATCACAATATGTAAAAAACAAAATTTTGCCCAATTTCAGCACAGAATGAATAAATGTTCAGTCTCTACAGTCATATAAAAGATTCTGAATGCATTCATGCACACTGACATCAATCATTTTGTCTTATTCCTACCACAGTCTCTACTGAACTTAATATTTAAAGTGCTATTTATCATTTTTCTGGTTCATAGGTTATTTTGGTACAGAAATTTTAATTTAGCAGATATGTAAATGTCTGCTTTGTGCCAGACATTGCACTAGGGACTCCAAGCAGCTTAGAACAGGCCATCATCAAATCTTCACACTGACTTCTCCCTGGAGAAACAAAAACAGATGTTCTCTTTTAAATATACTGCCAGTGCCTATGCTTTGCACAGCTTGTGAGAAGAAAGTTGCCATACAATTCTCAGTACTCATTTTCCTACCACTCCCAAAAGGAAATTATTTTTTGGAAACAGTAGAAAAAAAATCACCTTGACTCCATGAAATCTGATCCTCTATTTGGGGATGTGGCTTTGTAGAACTTGCAACTGCACAGCTTGTGGAGCTGCAGAAACGGTGGTGCACAAGGCCCAGGAGGATCACAATATGAGGGGCTCCATCTGGTTGCCCTAAGTAAGGGTCCTGGATAGCCACACCCCTCCCACCCTTGCTGGTCTCCTGACCAAGTCACTAGCAATCAAGATGATCTTCTCATCCTGGGAAGTGATATGAGGCACTCCTCTTTACTTTCACAAATCAATTAAACTGTAGGGGTTTTTTGTGGGTTACTATTTATTTTGTTCTGTTTTGTTTTGTTTTTTTTTTAAATAGGGTCTCACTTTTGTGGTTTAGGCTGGCCCTGAGCTCAGCCTTGAATTCACAGCAATCCTCCTGCCTCTGCCTCCCAAGTACTAAGATTACAGGTATGAGCTACCATGCCCAGCATTGTGTTGTGTGGTACTGATTGCTGGTGGGCATGAGTCATCACACCCAGCATTGCTGTATGTTGTTACCAGGAATCAAACTCAGAACCTTGTGCTTGCAAGGCAGGCACCAGAACCACTGAGCTAAATCCCTGGCCCTTAAACTATAGTTTTAATAGTATTATTAGAGCCATCATTCTCAAGGTTGATCTAGCAAAAAATAAATAAATAAAGCAGTGCATGTCTTGTTCTGTTGGGGGAGGGATATGTGTGAAACTTTCAGGAGGTGACACAATGACAAGCATCCAACTGAAAAACCATAAGCTGTACTTGATCATCTGTATCTTCTAAAGATGTAAAACACACACACGCACACACACACACACACACACACACTGATCTCTCTAACATGTTCAATGTATAACAATATACATCTCCCAGACCCACAGGAAACACAATACCAAGAGAAAATCTAATGAAAACTATGGACTTGGGATAGTAAGTATGTGTCGCTGCAGGTTCCTCAACTGTAAGAAGTGGGTCACGGAGGCAGTGGATAATGGAGTGGCTCTTCATGGGAGGGACAGAGAGTATATGAGACGTTCCTCTCAATTTTGCTGCAAACCTAAAATTGCACTAAAAAATATCTGTTCTTTAAAAATATATTGATCTTTAGAAATGTTTTCTTTAAACAGATATTTGCATAGCAGTAACATTCTTAAAGCCTAATGTTCACATTGAATACTAGAATGAAGAGTTCATTTTATTCCCTAAATTATCATAATAACCACCAGAAGAATAAATAGAGAAAAGTGCCACACAAATTTATACAAAAGCTGAAAATACTGGGTCTCAAAATAAACTTGAACATGGATGTCTGTCTACCTGTCTTTAGACGGCTCAACCACTTTGTAACCTTTCAAAAACAAAACACCAAAGAGCAAAAATGCTCATGTCCCCTGGAAAACACCCAGCCTTTCTTTAAAGTACTTCACTGGAGAAAGCTAAGGACATGGACAAAGAAATCAAATGATATTTCATTAAGTGCTTTTTTAAAAAATTAAAGTGGCTTTCCCATTTTCTGTTAATTTCTCTCTACACACATCTATGTATATAGATATAGAAATAGATGATATAGATATAGACATAGATATAGAAATAGTACAGATGCTCATGGATGGAGCTACAAT
>PVIR01040831.1:0-13128 GCA_004026965.1 Petromus typicus
AAAAAAAATAGACATGAAGGTAGAAGCAGAGCATACATATTTTTCTTTCTGAAGAGTCATGTATCTTTGTGGGATAATTACTATTTGAGTTTCTATCACCATATACTGAGTGAAATGTTATTAAAAAGCCTGACTCAATATTTTGATGAATGACTATAGACAACTTTCATACTCACACTTGCCTCTCCTGTGTGCCACATCTGGTCAAACTGATGAAACAGCACAGATGTTTTTCCTTTGCCCATCTGGGAACTTGAGAACACAAGATTCTGCTGACATACGGAGCCTGGTTCTTCTCTTTAACCATTGTGAAAGTCACAGTCCTTCCTCTTTCTTTTCTCTCTAAGTCCATTTCCAGACCCTCTGGTAAGAGCTTGCCTTGCTCTCCTGTCCCCTGTTGGCATTATCACTCTTAGCTGTGAACCAGACATTTGCTAGGCATCCACAGTGACTTTTGAGATGGACTGTGACATTTGCAGTACTGGTGAAACATAATATGAACCAAAGCCCAGAAACATACATATCCCCATGTTAAGTGACCTAAAGACACAGTTTAACTGGAGTAAGATTTATGAAGTAGGAGATGGAGGGAAAAAAGAGCAAAAGAGAAATCACACAGCACAAAATCAAGATGCCACCTGTTTTTTTGGTATTGTCACCGACTGGACAGAAGTGAGTGCGCTGGATGTGGAGTCAGAGTGACATAGCACCTTGGATTTTGGACACGGTGTGAGCAAACCAGTCTCGCTGTGATTCAGTTTGTCTTTGTCTTCATGGATTTTCTTTCTGTGCAGTATTGTCAGAAGAGCTTCCCAAACACACAAATGCCTTTTTTAAACTTCTCTTTATTCTCATTCTTTCCTGGATAATGTTCACACATGAGTCAACTCCTTTGTGACCCTCTAGCTTTATCTTTGGTGATTTCTTGACACCTACTGTGTGGATTTTACTCTTAAGAAACTTCTTCAAGGGGCCGGGGAGTTAGCACAGTGGTTCTGGTGCCTGTCTTGCAAGCCCAAGGACCTGGGTACGGGTTCGATCCCCAGCAACCACGTACAATACTGGGTGTGGAAACTCACACCCAGCAGCAACCAGTACCACATACCACAGTGCCGGGTGTGGTGGCTCACGCCTGTAATCCCAGCTCTCGGGAGGCAAAGGCAGAAGGATTGCTGAGATGTGAGTTTGAGGCTGAGCTCAGGGCCAGCCTTAACCACAAAGCGAGACCCTGTCTCCAAAAAAACCTAAAAAAAAAAAAAAGAAAAGAAAAGAAACTACTTCAAAGCTCTAGAACATAGATGGTGAGGCTTTTAGAGATGAGAGTTCAGATTATTTACTTATCATAAAGAGTCAAGGCTGTAATTAATCTGGGAAGCTGAGATTTTCATTTAGAAAAATACTCATACATTATCATCTTGTCTCTTATAATAAAATGGCCCCAGTTTCACCCCCACTACTGTAGTTCCCACATAACCCATTAGTGTATCAACTCAGTTTTTGCTACTGCACATTTTGCAGTCCGACGTGACATCCGCACTGTCCTCACGGGCCCCGTAAGTCACAGCTGAAATGGTCCCTTTTGCTGGAGAGCTGCCTTGACCTCCCCACTCTGCTGCTCTTGCTGTGCTGCGTGTGCTTCTTCATCATGGTACAGCACAGTGGCTGGCACTTTCTAGGAAACAGATGCATTTTTTTTTTAAAGTTCTGTGCTTTAAACTCTATGTCCAGGCCTTAAGATTAAGTCTGTAACAATTCCAAAGTTATAAATTGAGGTTTTATAAGCATCTAAATTTAAATAAATGAAAGAAATACACAGAGAGAGTATTTCTCTATGGGAATTTTCTGGAGTGGCGGGGGCCAGGGACCAGCTCAGATGCCATGTTCCACTTCAGGCATGTGTAATGTGATGAGCCTGTAGTACTTTCAGGTAAAGATGCTTAGAAAGAGAAGTTGGAATTCCACGGATTTGACTCAAGTATGGATACATGGACTTTGAGTCAGTGAGCTATAAATAGCTGATGTTTGACAAAACACCAGACTTCCATTTAGATGGAAGATAGAGATCTTGTGAGCTGTAGTAAGTAAAAATCTTAAAGAAAAAGGGAAGGACAAAGATACCCAAAAGGATACAGTATTATTTTCCATGATTTGTAATTTGTTAACCAAATTTGGATAAAGTTTAATATGAAATGAAACATAGAAAATACTTGTTAACCAGGTATGCTGGCAAAGAAATGAGGAGAACACCAAGAGATCATATTGTAGAAATCAGATTTAATGAGGTGAGTTTATTTCTGAGTATTATTAATGGATGGTGATGTTCAAGTGATACATACAAATAAGAATTATATGTGAAACAAATTTTTAAAAAAATTAAAATAGTTGTTTTGTGAAATTAATGTCTTACAATTAATCAAATAGTTTTTGTCTCTTTCTCCTGATGAACAGATCTCATCCTGTTCTGGAAGTTTCAGCTCTGAAGGTTTTGGTTGTCCAGTTTTATTATACTATGCAATGTTGCCATTCAAACAAAGCTCTACTTCTCTCTTTGTTTTTGTTTGTAGTTTATCTTAGACATCGGTGATTTGAACAGAGCATAGTTCTGTGCTTAAACTCTATGACTAGTGAGGGATTCCAGTATTTACTTGTTCTCGTAGATGAGTCCAGAGGAGCGGTTGAAGTTGTACTTGTAACTATTTCACCATGTATCTTCATTTTATTGATGTAGAAAAACATTTATGCTCTTTCAAAATGGGAAAACATCCTTCTTTTCTCTGCAGTGTACTTATCTGTGAAGTTGATTACTTAGTAGAATTTTTAAAATATTTCATTCGTGGGGCTTTTGCCAATCCTCTTTATGATGGACATGTACAGAAATCAGAAGAGCAGCAAATCTAAACTCTATGGAATATACTACTTAAACTGTGGTCTAGTTTTGCTTCTTTAACATATAGAAAATTGCCTGCCATCTCACTGTAATAACATAATAAAATTATAAAAATATAGCAATTGTATATTATTCAATTTATCTTCATTTCATGTTAATCTTGTTTCATGATTTTTTTTCCGTTTCTTTTATTACTTTTACACTTACCTTGTTGTGTGTTCTTCTTAATAATCCTTAAAAGTTATTTCTTTCTGGGTCCTATTCTTCATTTTTTAGACCAGGAACTTTTCTAAGTGTGTTCATCTACTTGAATATACAACTATTTAACATCTTTGAAAAGAAACTGAAATGTGTTTTTCCAATTTGAAACATTCTTCTAATCCACAGATTATATATACACTAGACATCTACTGAGGTATAATGTAAAAGCTCATCCAAAATGTATTAAGCAAATTTTCCAATACCCAACAACACAACTCACATCAGGAAAAGTTCCACTTAGCTCACAGTTTCAGGAGATGCAGTACATAGCTGTAGGCTCCCAAATGGAAACTTCATAGCAAAATAGTGTACAGAAATGAAATTACTTGGCTCATAAATTCAAGGAAGCAGAGAGGAACTGGATAGGACTGTGTAAGATCCCTGAGAATTATATATCACATCTGCATGACCTACCCATGAACACATAGAAGCAGGTGTACAATCAGAGAGATATTTCTTAATCCAGTAAAATTGATAAATCAGGTTAATGGCCATAATCTATTACTTGTCATTTTCAGAGAAAAACATATCTCCTTAGACTATTTTTAATCTACAAATAAATTTATAATTCTACTTAATATAATACTATTTCTGGTATAATAAGAAATGATACTCCATTATTATGCCATTAAAAATGATAAGATTGAGTCATTCATACTCAAATGGATGTACCTTCAAGACATCCTCATAAGTTAAATAAATAGGTGACAGATGTGTAAATATCATATCTTTCTCTGGTATCTCTGGTATGAGCAAAGGAAGATGTAAATGAGTTCTAGTGTATATAGTTGATATTGTGAAATAGAAAATATTTAAAAGGAAAGAGGGTGTAGGGGTAAATAAGGAGGGAAAAAAGAATGTGATAGTAATACAAAAAATGAAACAAAGCTTATGTATATAGGGGGTGGAGGCTGCAGGATGAGTCAAAGAAGGAGAAAAAATGAGAATAAGTCATGTCATATTCTGGTACAAATTCTCAATGTTAATATTATGAACATGTGTATTCATAATGTACCAATAAAGATTTGAATTTTTTAAAAAAGAAAGAAATTATATAATCTCCTCCCCAATGTCTCAACAATTCAAGCCTTATTTGAATATCCAAGTCCAAGTCTCCCATGACACCCCAGGCAAACTCTTAGCCATGAAAATTTGTGAAACTCCAATTAAATTACACAATCTCAAGGTGCAGCGGCACATGATAATGTTCCCATTCTAAAACAGAGATAGATTTAAATTGGACAAAAGCAAGAACAAAACCCTTCGGGGCAAATTCTAAGCTTTATATCTACATATGTGGCATCTGGGTCACATAGTGGTAAAATGTGAGTTTCAAGAGGGATTTTGTGGCCTCATGTATGTGGCTGTGCAAGCCTCAGACCACATGGACTTTCTCTTAGGCTGGCTACACTCATGCACTACGTGCAGTTAGGCAGACATTCCACATGTCAGGCTTCTCTGACTTCCTGATGTTTCCACTGTGTTTTTTGTTTCATACATTGCCTTCTCAAGGGTACTTTTTCTGGACTGCCAGGTTTCTTTTCAAATCTAAGGGGAAGCCTTCTTAGCCACATAACCTTAATCTTTTGTATGCTGGGACAATCAGCACCATGTGGGTGATGCCAAGGTCTACTGTCCTTGGGAGCAGTGGTCACTTCCCCTTGAACCAGGGCTGCAGTGACTCTAGGGCTTGGATAACTGACCAGAGTTCTGTGATCCCAGGGGATGAATTCCCTAGGGAATCCTCTTAGGGCAGGGTCCCCTGGCACTCTCTTCTCAAATGAATGTTTTATATTTTTGCTCCCAGACCCTGTGATAAGAGGATTCTGGCCTTTTCCTCAAAGTATCTTTCTTTCATCCTTGTACAAAGTACTTGTTTTCTTTTCAACCAATCTCTTTAGGGCTCAAATGACACTGGACCCCAGTTTTAGATGCAGTTCACTCTGAGACCAGACTTTACTTTCAGAATTTTCCTATCTTCACTATAAACCTAACAAAGAATGGCCAGTAATACTCACAACGGTCAAAAGGCTGAGCTACCTTGAACATTTCTCTGCCAGATTATTTAGTCCACTGCCTTTAATCTCAGTATCCTGTAAAGTCTCGGGACATGTGCAAAGTAGTTTCTGGTGTCCAGAATGCAGAGAAAGGTGCATCTCTTCCTGGCTAGGGATAACAAAGAGTATCCGTGGTCATTCCTCCATGACACACAGTCTCATGAAGGGACCTGCTTCACTAAGATACTACTGGTAAATTGCTTAATCCAGCAACGTCCGTGAATAAGGAATAAAGATCTCACCAATACATTCCAAACTCCTCTTATTATTTTTCTATTCATAAATTTGTATGTTAATATTTATCAAATAACTGCTTGCCAAAGGGGTTTTTTCCCCCTACAAGACAACACAATGGAGTAAATCTCACTAGAACAAGTTGTATAACTAGGTGTTTCTATGAAGAAGACAAAACATTCCAGTAGGATGAAAGAAATTCTTAATTATATGAGAAATGCATAGACTAAGCAGGTATAAACGTTTTCTCTTACAACATAGTTTAAAATTTGAGTTGAGAACATATCTGGATTTTTTTTTTTTTAAGGCAGCATTTCAGATGGAATGTTCAATGGAGGAAAAACAATTAACTTATGACTGCTTACCCCAAAATACAGTGTGCTGTGTAATTGATTATTTTTGTCTTTCATCTGAGACTTTTGTTGCTGCGGGGTATAACCATGGCTGTGTAGAGGATGAGAAATATTGCTCAGAGTATTTGAGCCACTTGGTTTTTTTCTCCTACCCCTTTTTTCCTATCTTGATATGGCAAATCTTATAAAGCAAAATATTTTCATATCAAAATATATCTTTGTCCTTATAACTTTCCCTTGAAGCCCTACTTCATTTTTACATAGTATAAACTTTATCCAACAAACCTGGAAGCTGTTTGGATTTCAATGTCACTATCCTATTTTTTCAGTGTATGTGTTTATGTGTGTTATCAACTTATTACATTTTAAATTTGACCAGCTGCCAACAAACTCTGCAAGTGGCCTTGAAAAGTAGTCTTGTCAGAGAGAAACAACAGAAGAGCACATTGACCCTGTTCTGAGTGTTTCCTAAGAAGTTACAAAGCAGATGCTATGTTTTAAGCACAGCAATTAAACAAAATGTCAAATTTTCCAGAATTTCTTTCTGATGCCTTTGTTTCTTGTGACCTAGGATGTTTGGGAGGGATACATCTCATTCTTCCCTGGAAGCAGTTGCACATAGGCACAGAATTTCTTGGGTGAGCCCCAGTTTTAAAAGAAATAAATCTCATTGTTTAGATACAAGTTGAACTCCAGATGCAGAAAAAAATAAAGTTGTAACTTATACTTTGACACCTATGCATACAGAGATGAATGCTAAAGTTGTATGTTTTTACTTTCAAGTCAGAAGACTTTTGCCACATTATGGGATTTCTGGTTTCATTTTTATGTTTATTTCATGAATAGCAATGGAAATATTTTTAAATTATTGCCTAAAGACAACAATAGACAGTAAGTTTATAAAACAAATTTTCTTGATATCAAGCATTTAAGATAAGGTTCTGTCAGAAAACTTATATAAATAGCTTTTATAATGGAAATTTCAGAAAAGTTCAAAAAAGAAAAAAAATATATTGAGCTTGAACAAAGGATCTGCAGGTTTGGTAATCCGAATGCACCTCCCAGGGACCTAGCTTCATCACGCTTTTGTAACAGTATCAAGAAGAGTTTCTGTGTTCTTTGTAGATCTGTTCCATATCTTACTGGCTTGCTCGTTCTGCTTTTATCTGTGTTCATATTTTTTTTTCCTTTTTTAGAAGGGGTTTCTCTTTTTCTTTTTTCATTTTACCTTTTAAATTGTGTTGTCTTTAAATTTTTTCTTTGTAGTCAGATGCTTTTAAGAAACTTTGTCAACGTTGCTTATGTTATTTTTCCTCCTTAGACTCAAGTCGTAAGTATAGGAGAAGAAATGAAAGTAAAACACCAAGTACAGAATAAGTGAAGGTCCCCATAACACGTAGTGCTTAGTTTCCTGGTAGAAACACATGTGAAAGGATTAAAGTAAAGTATAAAAGAAAGTATGTCAGGAAGCACTGTCCCTGCTCAGTGAACAATTTGAAATGATGAACTTTTGATTGAAAGGACCGAGGCAGTGACTTTGCCATATATTGGAAGCTATTCTAGAAATGGCTGTCTTTGTTTCCCTTACTGAGACTAGAAATTCAACATCCTGGTTACATTTTTAGACTTTCAGAGGGTGATCCTCTACATTAATTCCTAACTACATGCTTTGCCTTGCAGTTTCATACTTGCGGGGCTGTCCTATTCTTTCTTTACTTCAAAAATCAGTATATTCTCCACATGGAGCACAACTTGTCAAGTTCTGCACCCATGGTTCTATAGGAGAACAAACAGTACTAAGAGTCAAAACCTTGGTTCATTCACCAGGACTCAGAGGGGGCTTCTACTTCAGCTATAGAGAGCTACAGGGAAGCAGCCGTGAGCTGAGACCTCTGCAGGTTATTTATTTGTAATTCAAGGGTATGAGAACAGAGACATAGAATAAAAACATTTGTGGCCCTGTGTATAGGAGTTTGGGTCAGTGGGCAAGGCTGGAATGAGATGATTTATTATGTAACACGTGTCAACCTAGTTTAATAAATTTTAGCAGCCCAGATGTGACAAGATAGCCAAAGAAATCATCTCAGAATATAACTTGCTTTTAATGCTATTGACTGTTTCCTTAAAGAATTTGCTCCTAACTCTAATTCACATTCCAGGAGGCCCAAACTGTTGCTCAGAAAATTTCTTCCTACTTTCTCATTCACTTCCAACATTTTTTTGGTCAGGATTTCCTCACATTTTATTGTTACAGCTCAGGAAAATTTTTATATATTAAATAGAATTTGATTTGATCCAATTAAATAGTTATCTTCCAGTTACTTTTCCACTAAATTCAAATAATACAGAAATCAAGATGGACATATCACTTATACTGATTGAACTACTATTTTCAATGTGAATTTAGAAATATTATTTTGGGGATTATAATATCTACAAGAATATTTCCTCACTATCTTTAGTTTCTTTTTTTATGACTGCATAAACTAGTCAACGTGGCTTATGAAAAGTGTTCTCACAGTTCAAGCTTTACCCATTGGCTCATGCCTGGTACCTAAAGTTGGCATAGTTCTTTCACAGATCACCTGGACAGGCTCAGGCAAATAATAATTTCTACAAGTTGACAGCATGTGTTAGTAGAGGTAGTATGTTGGTGTTGGCAAAAGTATAGAATATAAGCTATGTTCCACCAAGCCTATGAACACACAAAACCTTTCTTACCATACATGATATGTTTTAAAACTTTCCTATAATGTGATATAACTCTCTATATACATTTAAAATATCATTCATTCTGTCCCCAGAGAATGACAGCATGTAATCTTGCTGGTTCAATATCCAGCATCATTAGCATAGCTTTCATTTAGGCCCAGGTGGAGCTCATTATATCCCAGTAATCTGTGAAAATGATAAATTTTACAAAGCTCTCGCACATCCTGCACCCAGTGGTGTAGAAGATAAGTAATAAAAGTTGCCATTTGGAGAAGAGAAAAGGAAGAAAAATATAACAGTGGTCTTTCTTGGTAAGGATATCAAAGATTCTTACTCCGGAAGAGGAGACAGTTCTGAGGCTACCTATTAAATTGGGTTAAAGTTGTTCTCAGTAGAAGTTCATTAGTCCACAGACTCCATGTGAAATGTCTAACCATTTATTCAAAGATTGCATCACTTTATATCCTTCAGATTTATTGGAGGGACTAGAAATTTCCAAAGATGATGGAAGCAGCTTAGGGCAAGTTTGGCTTTTGTTTCATAAAAAGTACTTCACAGGTAATATTAAGTTGAATCCAAATACTACTAGTTGAAATAATGGAAATTATTTTCTGGATTCAAATGCATTACCCATTTTGGCAAGAAATTTTGATTATGGTAGCCCTAGAGCCAGAAATACTGACAGTAGTTAAATAAATATGTAATGTACAAGGATTGATTTTACTTTCTTCTTGTTTTCCAAGTTCTTTCATCCCTACCTTATAACTCATTTCTTTCCATCTCTCCACCTACCCCTCATTCCTATTTGTCATTACATAGTATACAGATTACTATGTCAGCCTGCTAAATGGTTCCTCTTCCATTCTGTGTTATTTTGAACACACAAAACCTTTCACTAGCAAAGGTTCATTTTGTAAAAATAGGAAGAATCATGTTAATCCTGTCTTTAAGCAGTTCCTCTTTGCATCTTAGATAAAAGTTAAAAGTGCTGCCTTGATCTATAGAGTAGTTCCTTTTTTTACTGTACAGTTTTGCCCCCTTTCCACTGACCTGCCTCTGCCTTGTTTCCTACATTACAGCCACTATGTTAAGGTGGCAGAGACCGGCAATTGCATAAAACTTAAAACTTTAGTTTCAGAGGTTCAACTCCTCCACACTCACCATCTTTCAGTTGACTAAATGTCACATACTTAGATGAGATCAGGTGTATTCAAGTGAGACGGCAGTAGATGATGTGACGTATTTCAAATTTTTTTCTTTTCAATAGCTATTCCTTCTATTTAAAATAGCTCTTTTGATCCTCTCACTTCTCTCTGCATTTCATCTGTCAAATTTCTGGCTGTTCTGAATATCTGAGAGAATTTTGATAAGACAAGTCAGAACCCTTTGTGATTTGATTTGGATAGGGCTTGAAGGTAGCCCCAGCCTTCTCTTATTAGAAGCCTGCCTTGGTGCACAAGTTAAAACATATGAGGTAGAACATTTAAGGTGTGATGGCTTAGTGGGAGGTTATGACTGGACACTACCTTCTTCCTGGCTTCATGAGTCACCATGTGATCTCCCCCTCTTGCATAGGTTCAAGTATTTCATTATATTAGGGGAAAAATGGGCATATCTTTTAAAATTGATTTTATTGATACATTTTGTACACACATTGTGATCACAACAGACATTAAAGATTTATACCAGTACATGGTATAGTTTAATTCTCATTGTGTACTCTCCTTATGATTACTTCTGAATGTATGCATTGTGGAATTTTGCTGCAGAGTTAGTTTGCACAGTACCATTTCTTATACAGAATCCTCCGTTCTGATCAGAACCCATCCATTCTGATGGTAATTTAATTGCTAGTGTCTCATGCCAAATGCCCCACACTCTGTTATGGGAAAGAGCACACGACTCTTAGACTTCTGTTGTTCTTTGTACGTCTTACATTAATAGTATATGGGTACTTCTGCCTCAAGGCATCAATAGGACTATTTTCAACTTTTTTATCTGTGTGACTTTCCCAAGATAGTTTGAAAAAAAGAAGACAAGTTTTAGATAACTATGGGGAAGGAGTGGGGGACATCAAGTATTTCTTGGCAGGCACCCCAAAAGTATACTAGTTCCTGACATAAATTTAAATCATTAAAAATTTAAGTAAAATATACTGTTTTAATTATTTGACCCCTACTTTTAACTTCAATTTCAAAAGGTTTTAAGAAACAGTTATGAGTTCATTCTCCGTGATTCACTATCTTACATTCAAATTACTGAAGTGTAAAGTGGATAGAACAAATAACAATTGCTTTGTACATATTTTTGAATTAAGTATAAAATAGTAGGTGACTAAATAACAGCGTTTGCTCCTAAAATTTGTTTGTAGTCAGAGTAAAACCACTTAGTTTAGGGATTGTGTTTCATCCAGCCTTCACAAATGCAAGCATACAAGCACAGTATCTGTCCTAGAAAAACACTAGAATATTTGACACAGAGTGAAAATCCATCCTATTTTTTTTAAGCAGTATCTTTCCATTCTAGGCCAGAACAGGTTAATGATTGATTTTTCAAAATAAATTTTCAGAGCAAGGTGGTGTTAGAGTTATCATTAAATTCATAGTATCTTATTTTTTACAATAAATCTGTAGCATCACTTTTTATAGGTTCTGTCATGAGAATGAATTCTCTTAATAGTTTTACTGCTATTTATAAATCTTTTTACATTTTAGTGCCTGTATTATTTATTCAAATATTACATTATATTATCTTGAAAATGTAGAATATATGTCAAAAGCATAATAGCATGTCTCCAAGTTTATTTCTGAAATTCACATCAGTACTAAAAAAGTATGCAAGAACAATAACACCTAAATTCTATCTCATATGAATGACAGTCAAATATTCATTATAATCATGGATGTTATTAAACTCATTACTTAATTAGAACATATTTTCACAATGCCATTGGTATTTTTGCATATGTTCTATTTAGTAAATATTTTATATAGATAATCTTATTCACTACTAATGCTAAAATTCTGCCAGATCTTCCTACTCACATTTCCTAAGTGTGATAGATATTGTGAAATAGAAAGAAAATATTCAAAGGGAGAAGGAGGATAAGGATAGGGAAAGAAGGGGAGGAAGAAATTTGATGGTGAAAAGGAAACAAAGCTTATGAATATAGGTGCACCGGTTGTAGGGTGAACACGGAAATGGGAAAATGAGAATTAAGTCATGTGATGTACTGGTACAGATTCTCAATGTTGATTGTCATCGTAACGTGTATTGTGGGCAGTAGCACCAGCTAAAATGGAGCCGGGCAGATTGCCAAGGGGTGTGGATTAAGTGACGGAACCTGCTTTGCCGCACAGCTGTGATACCTTATTAGGACAGAAGGAAGATGATTGGATCGCTGACGGCCTCCGTGTTGGTTAAGGTATATAAGAGCAGGTAGAGGGAAGTGGAGAGAGGGATTTTTTTTTTTTTTATTGTTCCATTAAAGGTTTGCTCCAGAACAGATTGTTGTGTCATTCCTGCGGGCAGAAGCGATGCATCAAGTGGTACTGAAACCCGGGAATCCGGATCTGGCAATGAGAGCAAGGAGTCAAGGAAAAGCCTGCCAGTGAGCGGCGAGAAGGACCGCGAGGGAGTGGGAAGGATTGCGGTAAGCAACTAAATCAGGCCAGCCAGCGCCCTTAAAGGGTGTTCTTTTCGTTTCTGTCTCTTTGTTACTTTCACTTTTCGTCATGGGTTCTGAGACCTCCAACGTCAGGATGCAGGTCGCGCTTCAAGACCTGTTGAGCGCTAGTGGAAGCCTTTAAAAATAAGGGCGGCCCGACACTTCCTGGAGGCAATTGATAAGCTAGCCCCATGGTTCGCCCAAGAAGGCTACCTTAATCAACAGCAACGGGAGCGTTTAGGAGAGGTGTTAAAGGACGCGGAACAGCGCCAGGCCCTCTCCCCAGAGATCTTGCCGATCTGGACTCTTGTTCGATGGTGCTTTAGACGGCCCAGAAGACAATGTGAGCCGCCCTCCCCAAAAAAGGGGGCGCTGAGGCACTGGAGGAGGCGAGAGAGGAGGTGTCCCGGACAGGCTTGAGTTAGGCGAAGTCTGGAAAGGGAGAGAACTCCTCCTCCTCCTCCTCCTCCCACTCTGCGTCCTAGTCCTCCTCTTCCTCCGCCTCTGCCTCCGGCTCCTCCTCTTCGTCACACGAGAGGGGGCGGAGCTCGGGGCGGAGACAGAGGACGAAGGATCCTGGGAGGAGTAGAAAGAAGGAAGTCCGGAAAAAGATGAGTAAACTGGGAATTTTGGAGGAGTCTGGGGGGGGCGGGGGGGCAGCACCGTCCGCTCCTCCTCCATACAACCCTTGCCAGTGCTGTGGGCAGGAGGGGAAGAAAAATGAAGAAGGGTGGGCTGCTGTTACAGAGCCAGGCATGTTCCCAGTGTTTGAGGACCAAAATCAGCAAAGATATCATCAGCCAGTGGACTTTAAACTAGTCAAGAATTTGAGGGAGGCGGTCCAGGCATATGGACCCCAGGCCCCGTTTACCTTTTCTATACTGGAAACAATGGCACAGACCCCCCATGCGCCTGATGATTGGACTAACACAGCGCGGGCGGTACTGCCAGGGGGGG
>PVIR01040832.1:0-13092 GCA_004026965.1 Petromus typicus
ATACTATGTGCAATAAAGTTTGATTTGGTGTATGTGTATAACACATACCCATGCAATACACACATCATTCATGTAAATGTTTATTCACTTTTCAGCAGTGATTTATTGAGAGTCTGTTGTGTAAGTGGAGCTGCAGATAGAGAAATGAGTCCCACATTCCTTGGTAAACCAGGAAGCGCCATTTTGCTGTATTAAAGAATCTGGACCAGTCTGTCAGAAAGTATAATCCTCCTGGGAGCCGACCTGGACCAAGAGCTGCAGGTTTGCAATCTGGAGCCTTCTGAGGGGCGGCTGTGGTGTTCTGCAGAGCTCGGAGCCTGGCAACTATCTGTGGCTGCACTGAGAGCACTGGTAAAGGGCTTAAGACCTAACGACTCTCCCAGAACAACTAGCCTGACAATGAGTAATATGCAGTTTGATGTGAAAATTAGAAAACTGGCAGACGAACCTGCAAGAGGGAAATTGGATTTCCAGAGAGACGAATGGGAGGCCATGGGGCTGAACAGAGTTCATAAGATGCAAACGCATGCAGGGGAGTCGAGCCCTCTCTCCTTCCTGG
The DNA here is from genome assembly GCA_004026965.1 of Petromus typicus. Taxonomy (NCBI): domain Eukaryota; kingdom Metazoa; phylum Chordata; class Mammalia; order Rodentia; family Petromuridae; genus Petromus; species Petromus typicus. Next base: position 560 of record PVIR01040832.1, read on the forward strand.
GGTACGAAATAAGTCCCTGCTCAGCGTGCCTGTTATTTATTTATTTATGGGTAAAAAGCGAGAGTTCCGTGGTCCTGGTGTTTATTATCAAAATGGATGGATTCAATATCAGGCAATGATGTGTTTAAAATGAAAGCCACATCATTAAATGTCACAGGCGTTTATTAACACAGTTTCCTCCGCAGTTGAATAAAACAGGCATCATCCACCAGGTCCCGCATGACTCTCTCTTGCCTTTTTATTTATTTATTTTTTTTGGTCTGTCTTTGGCAGAGTTTGTGTTTCTGGGAGGCAGCTCTGCTGAAAACAATTCTGGGAGAAGCAGAGATACACGGGGGAATGTGAGGAGGAAAGAAACCTCCGGGTAGCAGCTTTCACGGACAGAGCTCCATCTCCTGAGAGCTGGCTCCGGTCTGGAACTTAGTCCCGGTCTCTCCTTAACTTCCTGTCTTCTGTGCTAATAGTGCCTCCATTTTGTTTGTTGTCTTTCCTCTCCTGTCTCTTACTACATATTAATTGACATCAAGAAATGGCTCCCCTTCCCGTAAGTTGTATCCCCTGATCTGACAGTAGTGAGAAGATAGCATCTCTCAGCATTCTCTGCACTGCTCCATGTCCATGCTAAAAAGCCTGCATGCTGTGAATGCCCATACACAAACCACACAGATCCATACTGCACTGAAGCCCCTGCTCCGGGCAGAGAAGAGAAATTTCCACCCAAGTGATATAAAATCAATTTGAATATTTCATTGGATCAAATGAAATATGATGTCTGGAAACTTCTTGCTTTTTAGGTTAAGAACTAAAAAATTGCTATCAGGCCAGTAATAGACACTACCATTTGCATACATTTCATCTCAAGAGAGTTTTGAAATTATGCAATATGCAAGTGATTAATTGTTCTTCACACTCTTGACATTTCAAATTAAGGCTCAGATTAGGGAAGAACCCATTTGCGATTGGGATGATTGGCAGGAGCCTACAAAGAGAGTGTCCTCAAGGATGAAGTAGATATCTTTTCTGCTGTCTATGCAGACCGTGGAGCTTACAGCTTCTAGATAGTTCCATTGTAAGACAATGAAAGCTTCATTATTTTGGATTTCCAGAGAGTGCAGAGTAGTTTCACATCAACTGGGTTACAATTTTAATGTAAGAAAAAAATAAATATTGTATGAAGACTGAAATATCACTTAGTTTACTCTACAATAGAAATTCTGATACACAAATAGCCAGTAGATTTACTGTTCTATCTCACTGGTCAAATCTAAGTTCTGTGGTCACACAGGACTGCAAGGAAAGCCAGGACAAATGGAAGAGGATGCTGACTCGGGCTATCTCTTGGGGGCGTTGTGAGGGGGAACATAGATTTCGTTGGAAGGAAGAAGTACAAAAGACATTGGGTGGGCAGCTTGGAGTCTGCCAAATCAGCAGACACCATTCAGACTAAGTAAGGGAGATGCCAAAGCTGAAAGGCAGAGGTGGATATCCAGGTGTTTCTCCAATTCTGCACCTCAGAGTAAGTGTCCTAGAAACGTCCGATCCCAAGTGGCTCCTTCTCCCTCTGAGATGTCAAGATGCCTGCTTAAGTGACTGTTAAAAAGCCTCTGCCTCCTGCCTCCTGCCTCCCACAGCCGAAAGGCTGCCCTTGAGGTAGGGAGGAAGTGATCCCACATATCCCTTGGCAGAATCTTTCAGAGAGGTTATGAGGCTGAACAGATTTGTGTTTGAAAAGGGCTTTGAGGCTCTGCCTGAAAAGGTACCACAGAAGTGCAAATGCCTGCAATTCACGGGCTGGCTGAATGGAACAGAAACCAAATCGCTTTAAAACTAGACTTTCAGGGCCTGTGGCTGGTGTCTGGGATTTGCACAATGGCGTTTTTGAAGGTGCTTTCCTGTGTGAAGACTGCTATCTGTTCTCTGGGCTCCTACCCAAGTTAACCCAGTGCTCCCCAGCCGTCTCACATCCCAGGCACTCCGGAGAAGGCCTGCAGATGTCCAGCAGCTTGCCAGCTGGCCTGGGTGCACTTTGACCTCTCCCACCACTCTACAGTCTTCTCAAGCCTTTCCTGTTTGGAGACCCTGAGTCCCTAACAGCTATACCTATTGGCTGAATGAGGCCAGGAAAGGGGGCTCTGTGAGATGAAGGTCCAAACCTCCACTGGCAGTCTTATTAAAAGTGTATATTTCCTGACACAGCCCGGGCTACTGATCTGGGATCTTCAAGTGTGATTTCCATTGTTTTCGAGCTTGTGAATAATTGCCAAATAGGATGTTCAATAGAGTTAACTGATATGTGCGCTGTGGGCTCTTGTCATGTGGCAGGTCCTGAACTCAGGACCTTCTCTATTGAGTTCTCTGACCCCCAGGATGTGTGGCACTCTTCAGCATTTCTCTGTTTTTCCAGAGTAGAAGACTTGGTCAAGGAGTCAGGAACCCAGGTTCCACACTAGCACCTGGCATGATTGGGATCTCTGTCTCCTCTCCCAGAAAGTGTACATAGTTGCAGAGCAAGAACTCAGTGGAATGGATCTCCAGCAGGGTGGCCTCAAGTGGCAGAGTTGGTGGAAGGTGATTACTTGGTGCTGCTGCGTGCCAGGAAGAGTTAAATCTTTTTGACAGTTCCAGGCCCTCAATGGGTTTGCCCAAATGGCACCTGTTGTTGAAGTCAGCAGAGCTTGCAGTTTAATTTTGTCTTCTTGCAAACAATCTCTTTCATGAGAGGAAGCAACCATGGTAGTAGGATTCTCCCAGCCATGCAGTTTCACTTTCTAGAGTGGCAGTGTAGAAGTACACTGCTTCCTTTGGAGAGAGGGAGCCTCAGCCCTCCAACTACCTATAATGAGGTATCTCATGTCTGGGTAAAGTAAGGGGATGAGCGGAGGTGAGGGGGAGCAGCCTGCACACAGTATTCCTTAGGGACTGAGCATCTTTCTCCTTGATGAGCTGTCAGCTGTCCCCTTGCAGCTAATCATTATGCTAAAAGAAACCTGAAGCTTCCATTATCCAGATCACAAAGAGATACAGTGAACACTTGACTTATGAGCTCAATTTGTTCCCAAGTGTTGGTTGTAACTCAGGTTGGTCAATGAAGGCTCAGGCTCCTCTACCTGGCCTTCAAAGTCTCTCCTGTACACAGGCAGATCCCAGGTCCTTAGAGAGACATTGGTCCACGATTCCTCAATTAATGTCACACAGGAAAGGAAGCTGTTATGTTCCTTCCAGAACTCTTTAAGCGGTAAGTCTGCATCTGGGACCACCTGAAAGTGTAAGCAGCCAGCATCTGGGTCACAACCTGAGACTTTGGATGTAAGTTAAACTATAATTCTGATCATAACCCAAGTTGTTCATATGTCAGGTTGATTGTAACTTGAGGGTCCATGGTAGCTTTTTCATCCTGCAGAGGTAAACTCACGACATAGGCAAGAGGGACTCTGATTTTAGCCCTCTGCTATGTAGACACTAGTTGAGTGATAAAAGATGACATAATAGTCATAATTCCAGTGATGCCAATGTTAGCAGTAGTTAGGATTTTCTTGCTACCACACTAGGTGCACTGCATAATTTTAACTCTCATAGCAGCTCTTGTGGGGAAATTTCATGTCCATTTCACAGAGGAGGATGCTGAGACTGAGCCAGAAGTAATGATCTCAGTTGGTCTGATTTCACAGGTGCTCCTCTTTAGCACATCCATGTGCAGCTCCATTCCTGTCACAAGATGAAGGCTGCATCCTTTCATTAACCTCTGTGCATCAGAACTATATCCATGACAACCACAGAACACTTCCCATTGCATTTGAACCACTGGGATCACTCAGACACTCCTCTTTTTTTTTTTTTTTTGCCCCCAGGGGATTTCTTAGAGAAACTGGTGGGAGGATACTGTTGGAAGTTTCATTTTCTTTTATGAGTTATTGGTGATAGAACATACGTGTGTTTGCATTTTCTGACAGTACTGGAGTCTGACATGTGACCTGTTTTTTATTAAAGTAATAGCTTTTGCAGGGAGTTGGGGTTGTTATTGGTGCTTTGGGAAAGCAGGTGTCAAAGTTGGGCTCACTCAGGAATGCAGAAGGTGATTTCAAGTTCTTTGCCTGGGAGATGTACATGCTAATAGGAAAAGTGCTCTTTCTTCTCTTTAGCCCAAGTTCTGAAAGATTATACCAGCCCTATGAATTGCAGAAAGAAAATAAAAGTTCAGACACGGCCCTGGGAGGCAGACTAGAGAGAGAAAGAAAAGAGAAAGTACTGTTGCAAGGAAGGCAGACAGAGAGGTAGGTGTCCCTCGTTGCAGGGCTTCAGAACAGTGTCATGTGGGGGACGTGACCACCTGCCCCTTTCTGCAGTGCTCATATGTCTGCTCATATTGCCGGCACATCAGACGTCTCTTTCCCATTCAGCTTCCCCTGTCCCCCTAGAAGACTGCGCCCTCTTGGCTCAGTGCCTTTATCTTTAGCCTGGGCCGAGTTCACATTTCTTATTTGTTCTGCTTCTGGACTCTGAGCCCACGTTGCGATGGCCCTCTCTCATTTTCATGGAGGACTTTAACTTCCGCCTATGCCTGGTCTCCCTCTACCATGGTCCTTGCCAGTTGGCTGTTCTGCCCCTTTGCTCTATGCCGGCTCTTATCCTTGATGCCTTCTTTATTCCCTTGCCCTGAGCTTCCCGGACATGGCAGAGCACACCTTGTGGCTGGGCACTGCCCTCTGTTTAGGCTCCGTGTCTGCAGGTGAGCTGTGCTGCTGTATCTGCAAGGCCTGGAGTCCAGCTGTATTGGGGGTTTCTTCCAGCTGTGGAGTCCTGAGCTTGATTCATAAGCTTTTGTGTTTGTGGAAATTCTGTGAGCCTTGGCCTAAACTAGCTATTATTTGCAATTAAAAATTAACTTACATGGGTAGAAATTTCTGGCAATGTGAATTTAAAATGGCATTCTTATTTTCCTAATTCTGGGCTACTCTGGATCAGAGCTGAGATCCCAGCTCCGGCATCTGCCTCTGGGATAATGGTGGATTTCCTCAGCTTCCCAATCATCAGATGTTCAAAGTGTATGTGATCTTCTAATTTTCTCCAGGAGAATTTGCAGTGTTGCTGTATTTCCCATTTATAAACTCATTATGTAGTTGTTAGAACTTATAAGGTCATATGTTACAAGGAATCATGTTGGTCTCTATTTATAGCATCTTGGCTTGTATACTGCCTTTGGTAGTATCATCAGCCCGCTCAGGAGCCCTTAACGTCTATGGTATGAATTCCAGACCTTAAACTTGAGCGGTCAAGGCTTTGCACATCATGGCTCCCCTTTCAGTTGTATTTCCCATACTCTTGTACTACTGCCAAAGTTAAACATTTACTTTCCATGCAAGTAAAAAAATGTCTGGCCCCTGGCCTTACTGTTTTCTCTCCTCGAAGGAATGTGTCTTGTGTCTCTGTGTAACAGAATTGTACCCATCATTCAGACTTTACGACTTCAGAAAAGCGTTTTCTAATGACCCTTTGCAGCAATGTTTGCTTTTATATCTCTGCCATCAGAATATCCATTCCATCATGCCTCAGACCAGAACATGAAGTCATCTTCTCAGGTCTTTGTGGATTCCCTGAGGACAGGACCATGTCTCACCATTCCCTGCATTTTTTTTCTTGCATCACTGGGCACTGAGCCTGAGATATTTTTGCTTTCAAAACTAGTGTATCTCAACACTGTCAAGAATAAAGAAATTATTGAACCACTTATAATAGATACACTCTCTGTCAAAACAAAAAAAAAGTTTTTTTTTTCCTCCAAGAAATATCTGAGAATTTCATAAGAGCTTTGGAATTGGGATATTCTTAGGTTGAAAAGACCATCTACAGAAGACTTTGAAACTGTTTCATAGAATAAGTTGTGGACCTAGAAATACAATATAGACTTAAAGAAAAATATCCTGCACAAAACTCCAGGGGTAAGTGAGGGTGATGGGAAGTTTGTCCATCCTTTCACAGCTGCCATCACAAGTGGGCTCGGAAGCAGGTAGGCACCTACAGAAAAGCTGGAATGGCAGATGTCTTGAGAGTCAAAAGTTCTGGCTTCTCTAATTCTCCACTCAGCTAAAGACAAATTTGGTGACCTTAGGAAACTCTTTATCTGCTCTAGGCCGTGGAAATGTTTCTGCTGCATTTGATTGTTGGTAAGTCCAGTGAAAGTATCAACACAAAAGAGAGACAGTTATGGATACACAGTGGAGGCCAAGACAGAAAGAGTGATAAGAGGTGGGAAATTGATGTGGTGGAACAGAAATTGTATAGAAGACCCCAAAACTAGCCTAAGGGATTAAGGGCACTCTAGGTAGTGGGGCTTCTTTCACCTGAGAGGTATCAGAGAATGTTTCTGAAAGTATTTCTTGGGGATAAGCAGAGACTATTTGCTTGGCAAAATTTCACGTTTAGTCAGTGGGCCTTGTCCAGTGTATTTTCATCTATAGTCTCCCCCGTGTTCATTGTTGCTGCAGCTTCTTCTTCACTGTGGTGATGAGTTGTCATCATGCTGTTTCCCAAATGAAGAAAGATTTTAACATCCCGAGGTAGAGTCTCATTCCTGTGGTCTTGCTTTTCTCCACCCTGACCTGAGCAGGACGGTGCGTCTCCTTCTCATTATCACCTCATCATGTGGCTCCCCTTGTCTGAGTCAGGTCACGGGGTGAGTCAGAGCTGAGTGCAGGGACTGAGGGGCTGGTGAGGAGAGCGTGTTCAAGCATGGACTGCCCTCTCCCACAGCCCCAATGAAAACGGTAACTCTGTGAGCTCATCTTGCTTCTCACTGTGGTACTCAAGTGGACTTTAATGCTTCTGTTTTCCAGGGTAAGTAGAATTTAGAGTGGTTCAGCTCTTGCCACTAAACTGTCCTGGGGGAACAAAATTAATCAAGGTTTATCTCCTTATGAAAAGAGAGACATAACTTACATTGTGGAAAATATTCAGAGAGCAAGGAAGCAATCAATCTAGTATAAAAATCAAGTTTCTGGTGAGCAGACATTGTTGGAACCTGCATATCTTAAGCGTTGGACCAGGTATTAAGAAACAAATATTTAGCATTATTAGACACTTTCTTAAAGACAGGAGTTGTGTGCTTAGAGCCTTGCTGATGGGTTCTCCTTTGTCAACTTAGTTTCCAGAACCCTGTTTCCCAGGTCCCTGCCGGTGTGGTGCTAGGTTAGGAGTGACTAATGGAGAAAGTCACACGAGACTGGCAAGACAGAAGAGCAGCAGCAGCAAGCCTGCAGGGAAGCTCTGTAGATGTGCCAGGCCCCAGAAGCTGGTGCAGCTCATGTCTGTCCTTCTGCATCTGCTGCTCAACTTGTGGGCAGGGCCAGTGGCTGAGCTTACTGACCATCCAGACCCCATAGCCTCTGCTCCTTCAGCCCCTGAACCAGATATCTGTGTGGCTCAGCAGAAGGAGCACCTGAAAGGCTGAGGTGCATGTGACAAGAGATAGTGGTGGGTTTCAGTCTCTCTTCCTCCTGCCCCCCCCCAGCTTTCTTTCCCAAGACTGTCCTGTGACCTACAGCAACTTTGAGCTTTCCGCTGGGTGTAGAGCCAGGAGCCTGGCACTGACATCACCAGCTCCCGTCGGTGGTGCCCATTAAACATTTTCCAACTGTTCCTTTCTGTCCTCCTTCTTCATTGGCTTCTCTCAGAGCTGCAGAAGCACCACAGCATGGGAGAAGCCCTGAGGCAGAGATGCAAGCCCAGGGGCTGCGCTAGGTATGGCAACTCCCTTACCCTGTGGCATTCATAATGGCATCTGTCTGGATTCTGGCAGGGGCTTGAAAAGTCTCAAGATGAGTAGTAGTGAACACTTGAAGAACGGTTAGGGAGGTGATATCGAAGGCTGGAGAGAAGACAACCTGTGGTATATGGTGGCACTGCTGTCTGCAATGTGAATAATAGAAAATGTATTTAATAGGTAGGTTTTATAAGAGATTTCCAGGAAGAATATCCAAAGCACCAACTGGTTTATTTTAGCAATGTATGAGAGGGTAGAGATAAAAAGAAATAAGCTCAAGGACAAACTTATGTTTTTAAGCACAGTTTGGAATAGCAAGGCCCAGCCTCAAGCAGCAAAAGCGTCTCAATGTAGCAAATACTGTAGACTTAGGGGAAAGATCAGTCTCAGGACACGAAAACATTGTCTGAGAGTAAAAATGAAGTCAAGGATGTGACTGTAAAACTAAGGTTAAGGACATAGAAGTCATACATAGAAGAGCCTTTTGTAAACACCATGTAAATCCTAGCACTTTTAGGAATCTTTGTGGTGCACCTCAGGCATGTTTTGCTGGACAGTGGACCCGTAAGGGATTTGTCCCAAAGCAGCCTAACCTTTGGCATAAGATGGACTAGGAAGAAATCCAGATGTAGCATTTTCCCAATGAGATGGAATGCACTTTCAAAACGCATCTTTTAACAAGAGTTGTGTTAACTTGAATTGAAGTCAACAGAGGTGATTCAAAATGAAAAGAGACCTTTGGTTTTAAACTCCCACAGGCACGAAGAAGGTTGAGAAATGTACTTTGTGTAGATCCAAGTCACTTTTGATGGGAGAAGAGGATAAGCAGAGTGTAGAGATAAAAGCCCAGGAGCAGGACCAGGCCGAACCTCCTGTGCTTGCATCTCTCCCTGTGGCTTTTGCTAGCACCGTGTGACTAGGTCAGCCGACTCAGGACCTCTGAGGGTGAGGGTGTTTCTGACTTAATTGGTGAACCTTGCCCGATGAGCAGCAGGAGGCCGGGGAGACCTCCAGTTCCCACGCTCCTGGGTCACGAGCATTTCTTCATGGATCCTCAGACTTTCCAGTGAGAATGTGCCACAGCTGCAGTGAGAATATTTTTCTCCTGCACACACTTACTGGCTTTCCTGATTTCACTGCCCCTTTTCACCATCGCTTTACTTATGAAAAGGCCATCCTCTTCTGGTACACTGCTTCTGCCTGCTGTCTAGCTCAGGAATTGCTTTTGAAGGAATCCAAATTAGGATCAAAAGGGAATGATTACCTCTGACCAGAGACGTGTGAGGACACAGCTGAGATGGACTTTTTTTTTTGACTTAGAAACACTTACCATAGCAGCAGGGTGGGCATCTGAAGGAGAAGTGAAGCATGCGCCATTTCCTGTAGCTAAGAAATGGGAAGCTAAATTTGGAGAACCGCCTGTAGTCTGTATTGCTACCCAACATAAAGCCTCTGCGTGGCATGGGAGAGAGCGGATCCCTGCTGCCGCAGGATGTAGGAAAGAGGGAATAAGCAGAGGAGCCAGGGCTATGGCTGCTCCAGCACAAGGAACCAGAGGGTACTCACCGGAGCACACGATGCTCTGTGAGGAAACAGACAGGGAAATAGAGAATAAGCCTGATGTGCATTTCTTTCTCATACAGACAACTGAAATACATACAAATCCCACACACATTAGGCAGGGGAGATTTTTCATGGCTAGACAGCTACGGTCTTTTGAATTTCCTTCAGGTCACCCATCCCTTGTCCTCAAAGACACACTCCTTGGGTATCCGGGAGACAGACACCTCTGCGGATGGTAGTAGAATGAAGTGTGAGTGCCTAGCGATGCTGAATGACTTAGAAGAATAATTTTAAGCCCATCTTTTGTTTTCTCTCCCCATTACCAGTCCTTGGCCAACATGAACACGCGTATCATATACAACAGAAACTCATGCGCACATGGTCACACTCCCCACACCCCCCCGGCAGGAGCACAGAGCTCTGGCCACAGCCACAGTTCTCGAATGCTCTTACTCATCTCAGAGATCACTGTGTAGGAAAGCGTTGGAAGGCAGACTTTCCCTGGAGAGGTGTTTTTGCGTCTCAGATAGTAGTGCAAGTGTCTTCAGGATTTGTTGTCCATGTGCTCCTTTTATTTAATGCCTGGATGTGTGGCTGTGTCAGTACTGAGTTTCCTCGCTGGGCTTATCTCTCACCCTCCTCCTCCCTCCTGTGAACATTGAACATCTAGCTCCCCAGTGCTGCAGTGGCTATTAAATTAGTGTAGACAGCAGGTGGGCGCTGAAGAAATTGGAAAACAACAGCTGAAGTAGTGCACTGTGGATTCCTGCACAAGGGATGTGAGATATTGACTGTCTCATTCAGCAAGGGACCATCTCCTTCACATCCCAAGAAACACCCAACACCAGCTCCCACAGCCACAGTGGAAGGAACGCTGAGCTCCCTGAGCAATCCTTTCACCTGTATCCACATGGGGCCAGCCTTGGAAGGCAGTGTGTGTGTTTGTATGTGTGTGTATGTGCACATGTGTGTGTGTCCATGAATTCACATGCATGTTGCCAGGGTGGCTACAGGGTGGTGATCTTGTCTCCTACTAGTACCACAATCAAGTGGGCTTACATTTTGCAAGAATAAAGATGATACTGAGTACGGCTAAGAGAGGAGAAAGGATAAAAAGGGTCAGCATTAGTTGAGCAACCACCTATATGTTTGCTGCTATGTTTTACCTACAGTGTTTACACATCAAGTTTCATTTGGGTTTCCTGACAACCCATCACTGTAATCTAGGGACATTTACAAGGGAGGAGATAGACACAGAGAAGACAAAACCAGCATTTGACCCTTGGCAGTCTTGTTGCAGAGCCCATCCTCTTCACCACTCCATTGGCATGGAGCTAAAATGGGTGCAGAAGGGGAAATAGGAGGTGAGATGCGCTGGGCTCCTCTTTGGAAAAATCCCAGAGCAGACCCAGGAAGCTGGGTGCAGCTGAATGAAGAGAACCACTACTTCCTCCTAGCTCCAACCCAGATACCTGATGGAGATGAGGGCTTGCTGTTCTGCAGAGGTGATTCCACCCTGAGGCCTCTGCTCACTGACACTGGCCGACTTGGGTTAGGTGGCCAGGGAAAGGAGACAATCTTCACAGACTTTTCAGAATGGCTGGCGTGGAAGAAGACAGAACCAAACCAGCTGCTGCAGCGGCACAGGGAGCAGGGGCAGGGGCTGTGCTGAGCAGGGCCCAGTTGCCGTTATTGTCTCCTCTGGCCACTCTGAATGGTCTCATGTCCCTAGAGGCAAATGCTACAGTAGTAGTGAAGGATGAAATACTGCTTCCCTAGATGCTGGGCACTATTCTGAGTGCCATGTCACCTACCTAACCTTGCCAGTGACCCCAATATTGTCATCACCCCTACCTAAGATGAGAAATGGAAGCATCTGGAGATTCAGATTCCCCACAGTCATCTGGCCAAGAGAAGCTACCAATGTGTGGACTGGGCAGCCTGGCCCTGGAATCTAAGACTCCTCTACAAGTCTCCTTTGGAGCATCTGTCTTCTGAGAGATGTCACAGACACTGTCGAATGCGAAGTCTGATCCTTTTTCTTCATGAGTCTACACTGATGACTGTCAGGGGAATTAAGTTTCTTTGGACCATGCAAGCAAGACGTGTGGCCAATTTGAAGCAGTGGTGTGACAAAGCCGTGAACATACCATCTTGCCCTACTCTACCTCTGACACCTGTCCTCTCTTTTGCAGGCGAGTTCACTAACGCACAGAACCCTGGGAGGCAGGAAGGCCTATCCCACCTGTGTGAGCGAGAGGAGCCACTGGGATCACGGGAGAGGTGGGCCCAGACCTGAACTGTGAAACCCTGATGTAGCAGGCAAGGAAGGAGTGTGAGAAGTGAAGGCCTTCCGCGGGAGGTTAGCCTGGTGAGAGCTGCAGGGCTGAAGACAGCTTTGTGCCATCGTCCACAGGAGTGGGATTCATGCTTATGAATTCCTCATCTTGACAGGAGCCATGAACGTGTAAGTATCAGGACCATCCAGCCCACTCAGAGTGTACATTAGGATGCTGCTGTATTTTCATTTTGCACAAAAGGAAACTAGAACTCAGTGAAACTAAGAAATATAGACAATAATACCCACTATCTGGACAAAGAAGGATTCAGGACCCATTCGTTCTGCCTTTAAAGCTCACGGGTGACCTGAAGCTGAGCCAGTATAACCTTGACCTCTACTTCAAGCTAGGCCAGCGTACCCGGTGCTCCGCTCAGGTGCAGGCGAGCTAGTGCTTCCACAGGCTGTGTGGGTGTCTCACGGGGTGGTGGGGGGTGGGGGGTGGGGTGGAATAAGGCAGAGCGGAGAGCCCGCAGTTGCTTGCTTTGAAAAGTGACCATCACTGGCAAAGGTGAGAGGAGCCTGAAGGGTTTGAGTTCAGGACAGAGAAATTGAGTGTTGCCTCTACAGTGATTTTAATAGTTCGAAAGTCTTCTAGGCAGTGCTTTGCAGATTTGTCTGTCCTGAGAGTAAGAGATGGAGGATATCTGATATTTGGATCAGAGTCAAAGGCGAGACATTCCCTTTTCAGAGCAAAGGGGATTACACTCTGGCGGTGATCTGATCCCTTTTCCCAAATCTGTTAAATGCAAGTGAAATACCTGAAGGAGGGCGGATGCTGAGAGTACCTGACCAGCTGGTTCGCTCAGCCCTGCCACAGCCCCGTTCCACACTTTCTGGGTCTGATGTGGGGGTGCGCCCAGGTGTCCCAAGCTG
>PVIR01040833.1:0-12985 GCA_004026965.1 Petromus typicus
GGGTTCTTTATTCCTGGGTATCAAGGACAAAACTTTCTCGTGCACCCTATTCAGTAGTAGAAATTTCTGATAGAGAGATTCCTGGGAAGTGGATTACCTTGCAAGAAGAGTTTTTCTGTTTCAAGGTTGTTAGGCTTTACTTATTCCCTACTCTGCTTAAAAGAAAAATCTAGGCCTAGCTTTTCCACAGTGGCCACCATCCCTTTCCCCTTGGCCTGTACCATGGGTTCTTTCCTGCCTTGTCCCCAGTCTATCTCATGAGTATTTTAGGGAGATCTATGGAAAATGGATGTAACCTCTTCCTTACAGATATTTATAGCTTACATTTGAAGTTCCACAATTTGTTTAGATTTCTAACTACTTTGATTTTTACAAAAGGTAATCATACTTGTCGTGCTGTTCTGTCATTACCTGTATATTTTAGGTATGTACCTGACTATATTTTCATTCTTTTTCATGGCAACATATACCTTTTAAACAGATAAAAATATTACTGTGCCATAACATTATTATACCTTCAGACTCTTTTTAGATTTCTATAATTAAAAAAAAGATACTCTAGAGAACGCACATATCTTTGTATGTTTTTACAGATAACAGCAATGCTAATACTATTATGTACCAGATATTCTAAATTATACATACTATCAATCCTCACAATAATCCCATAAGGTGGAAATAAAGTTCTAAAGATAAAGATATAATTTATGACCAAACAGTATCTAATTATCAATATATGATTTTTAGCACTTTTTTTGTTCTTCATGTTTTTCTTTTTCTTTCTTTCTTTTTTTTTTTTTTTTTGCGGTACTGGGGAACAAACTTGGGCCCTTATGCTTCCAAGGTAGGTATGGTACCAATTGAGCTAGATCCCCGGCCCTACTTTTCCTGTTTTTTAATGTAAGCTTAATAAAGAATAGAAGGATGATAAATCCAAAAGTATACCCTGATGAATGAGTTCTACAGATGAAAGGATTGCATCTATCTACAGATACATATTTCACCCATGTTCTACATTGAATATAAGACGGTAAGCCGGGCATTATGGTGCACACCTGTAATCCTAACAATGGGGAGGCTGAGGCAGGTGGATCACTATGAGTTTCAGGTCAGTCTGGGCTACTTAATGAGTTTAAAACCAGCCTGAATTACATAGCAAGAGCTTGTTTGAAAAGAAAAAAGATAGTATATACCTGTATTATGATTAGTTCTCTTTGGAACTACAATCTATGTATCTTTTGCCAAAAATGGTTGAGATAGAAATATCTCAAAGTTCAGAGTTGTTACTGCTGTTCTCGGTATGATGATGATAATGGTGCACAGACTTTGTTATTTGAGCACTGCTGATCCATTTCAGGTTTTAAATTTTTGGATTAGGACTTCTTCATCTGTATTTTGAAGATCTTGGACAGTGAACTTTTACTTACTATGTTATTGTACCAGTATACTAAGTACTTAATAAATTATTGAATATGTTGAGGTGTTAAACATTAAGAGTAAGGACTTTTAGCTATTATTTACACTCTTAGGTGTGGTATAGTTTTATAAGTAACCTAATTTAAGTTAGCTTTGCTCTCAGATATGAAATCAAACTCTGAGGTAAATTTTGAGCTAAATTATCTATTTTTGAGTCTTTTAGAAAAGTCTTAGTAACAGCTTACTTGCCAGTAAGTTTTCAAATTATTCTCTTCTAACCTATGGATGAACCACTTACAATTTTATTTCACTAAAATTATGACATTAAATTTGCCAGCACATGAGCAGTGATCTGTGCCCCCCACCTTGTTGACTATGTGGGTATTACAATAATATAATATGACTCCATATACACCACTTTACCTGGTATTTTGCAGGTTTAGTTTTTACTGCTACAACAGAATTAGTGTGGCAATAAAGCGAGTCAGGTATTTTTTTTTTTTTTTTAATGTTTTGAGACAGGGTCTCACTTTGTAGTTCAGGCTGACCCTGAAATCACTATGGAGGCCAGGCTAGCCTCAAATTCACAGCAATCCTCCTGCCTCTGCCTCCTAAGTGCTGGGATTGCAGGCAAAAGCCACCACACCTAGCTCTGTGGTATGTGGTGCTGGGGATGTAACTTGTGACTTTGCGTTGCCCAGGCAGACGCCGGAGAGTCAGGTAATTTTTTTCTGCAATGCATGTTATAATTGTGTTTACACTACTATAGTCAAGTGTAAACAGTATTATACCTAAAAACACAATGTATAATTTTAAAATGCTTTATTGCTAGAAATGTTAAAAATGATCTGAGCTCTTCAAAAAATGGTGCTGTTAAGTTCTTGCAAGGTAGGACTGCCACAAACCAGTTTGTAAAATGTATGTGAAGAGCAATAAAGAGATGAATAAAATGAAAATATAAGTATTCCTGCAAACCTCATTATAATTCCAAAAAATCTAGAACAGGCTCTTTAGAAACCCTAGAAACTTAAACAGCATATGAAATGTTTTATTCTTCAGATGGGAACACTACATAGTTTAATAAACTACTGCTACATAAAAGAATTAGATAAAGGTAACAATTTTAAGAAATTTTAAAACACTTGGATTCTGACTTTAAATCCTCTCAGTTAAAAAAAGAAAACAAAGGGAGCCAGAGATTTAACTCAGTGGTTCAGGTACCTGACTAGCAGTGCAGAGTCCTAAGTTCTATCCCTGGTAACCACATACAACAATGCTGGGCATGGTGACTCATGCCCACCAGCAATCAGTACCACATACCACAGTGCCACGTGTGGTGGCTCACACCTGTAATCCCAGTACTCGGGAGGCAGAGGCAGAAGAATAGCTGTAAGTAAGAGGATGAATTCAGGACCAGCCTAAACTATAAAGCGAGATCCTATCTCAAAAAAAAAGAAGGTATGGTGAGCTAAGTAGATATAGCTCATAAATATGAGGGGGCTTTTGTGTGTGTGTGTGTGTTTTGAGACAGGGTCTTGCTTTTATAGTTCAGACTGGCCTTAGCTCAGCCTTAAACTCACAGCAATCCTCCTGCCTCTCCCTCCAGGGTGCTGGGATTGGGGGTATGAGCCACCATGCTTAGCACTGTGTTATATGGTTCTGATTGCTTGTGGGTGTGAGTCTCCATGCCCAACATTGTTGCATGTAGTTACCAGGATGGAATCTGGGCCCTTGCACTTGCAAGGCAGACACCGGAACCACTGAGCTAAATTCCCAGCCCAAATATGAGTTTAATATTCATGAGCATAAGAACTTAGGTGACTTGCCCAGAGCCGCATAACTAGTGACTATCAAAGCCAGAGCCAGATTCATGAAACTTGGATACAATTTTGCAATTTTCTATAATGTGAAAAACTACCTCACTCTCATATGTCACATAATTTAATTGATTTACAGAAGCACATCTATTATAATTTCCATCTGCATTTCCCCAAACCATTCAGACCTATGAGTATCTAGCTGTCAAATTTATGAGCAGTTCAGGAAGCCAGGTGTAGTTGTTCACACTTGTATTCCCAGCTATTCAGGAGTCTGAGGCAGGAGCCTACGATCAAAGCCAGCTCATGTAACTCTGTAAGTCCCTATTAGTAAAAAGAGAAGGTGCTGGAAATGTAGTACTCCCTAGGTTCTTTCCCTAATACAACAAGAAAAAAACAAAAAGGAGGAAGAAGAGACATATAACTACTTCACAGGAAGGAGTGAGATTCAAAGAGTCCAGATCCTAAAAGGTCAACTTACTTTTTCTCTGTATCTAATCTGCACATAGTCCATATATATATTAAAAAAAAAAATTAAGAAATGACTCTTCAGACAATAACCAAAGAACGAAAATGCTATTAAGACTAAAAAGAAATGACCTAAACCTTAAAGCAGGGGTGGGAGAAGAGGTGAAGGCATCTGTCTAAAAACACTTTTCTTAAGAAATCAGGTGTTTGGTAGTGTATCCTAAGTGTTTAAATCTAAATTATGTATTCAAATGCTAAACAAGTCTGTTTGGCTTATACTCAAAGCATTTTTTTTCATTTAAATTGACATTCTGTTATTTAAAAAAAGACATTATGATCATGTAATTTCATAAACTGGTAAATATATAAAATTATTACTATTTTCATACATATATCCTAACGGCAACAGAAAAACTTCAGTACAACTCCAAAAGGTCATTTGTAATTCACTAAGTATTTGCATTAAGTTAAAAGCTATGTAACATAAAATGTCTAAATTTAGTTTTATTTTAGCAGTCCTGATTGATTGATTTACTTTTGTCTTAAGTATATGAAGATGCATTCTAGCTGTGTGGCCTTGGACAGTTAGTAACTTTAGTTCCTCACTGGTAACATGAGGCAATTATCTGAGGGTGTTGTGACAGTAAGACTTGGGCACATAGAGAGCTTAGCCTATCACATAACATGCACTCATTAAAAGGTAATCATTGCTATGATAAGATGCCAGACACACTTTAAAAAGCAGTGAGAATTAAGAAGAATATTTAATACTTAGAATCTCAGTAAGTACAAAAATAGCTTTCTATTCTATGACTGATGCTTAGGAACAGCCAAAATACAAAGATAAAAATTTCCTGTGATTGTAGCACCTAAAAATGATGTTCATTCTTTCCAGCAATCCCAGTTACTTCAGAGTGAGAATCTTTCAGATTGATATGTACAATTTCTCTGGAACTTTAATAAAGAACAATGTATACTACATTCATAAGACAGAAATAGGAAAATACTCAGAGAATAAAATTCAACTTCTTTACTTTTTTAAAAAGAATTTTAGCTTCTGATGACATGATCAATAGAAATCATGATTTCTTTTACTGACCTGTTGGTAAAATATGCACTTGATAAGACTGGTGAATGTAGCAATTATTTCTGAATGTGGTGGGTTGTCCTTTCAGACCTCAGAAACACAACTCAGTCCAAATAATAAAATATGGTAAGGAAAATAATTAGGAATGTCTCTATGCTATGAAAAGATTGTAATATGTGTGTACTCATGTGTAAGGATATATATGCACACAGGACAATGTGTACACATATATAGAACTGTTAGAAGTCTAAAAATCAAAATTATAAACTAATTTTAAATGAATTTCTATAGATTTCAAATCAGTACATTAGAGTAAAGTTTAAATTTAAAATAGGAAAGTATAACTAGATCCACACAAAAGATGAAGTCTTTTCCATGTTGCGCTGGCAAAGTTAAACATGGGCTGGATATCAAAATACACAAAATATCACTACATATTTCATGGAAAATCTGGATAATGCCAAACTTCTTCATTTTGCTCACCTAATAAATTAAGATGTCCACAGACTTCAAACTACTCTTGACTTTTTTTCTCTACTGGTTTAACAAATGTGTCTTTTCATTTCAGAATAAAATTCTCCATGTTAGATGTCTATTAATACTATATCACTATATTACACCAAAATCAAAATACTGTAGCTAAGCTATCTAAGCTAATTCTCCAAAATTATTTTCTTTATCAAAATACTATCGCTAAGCTATCTAAGCTAATTCTCCAAAATTATTTTCTTTATAAGTTGATAATAGCCTCAAATAAGTTTCTTATTTATTGCAAAAGCAAAAGTGTTAAATCCTAAATGGCATTCTGTTCTAGAAAATTTTGGTTTAAAACAAAACAAAAAATCTCAAACACAGTTCTGTTTTCATTATTAAAAACATTTTAAAATAGATATCTAGTTCAATCTGTAAAAAATAAACCAGTATGTCTTATCTAAGAATTTTCTCTTAAAATAAGAAAATATGTGCTTCATTTCTAAAATTCTAAAGTTGAAGAAAATAAAAACAGTTAGAGGAGGAAGAGAAAAGAAGGTAGGAGGAAAAGGGCAGAGGTCTATTCAGGAAATGAAATACAAAAGAAAAAAAAATGACAGAAAAAAAAAAAAGACAGGAGGTAAAAGCACAATTCAGAGAGGCATTTCAGAGCCTTGTCTTCAGTTATAAGGATGAAATAAAAGGAAGTTACCTCCAAAAAACTAACTTTAAGTCTGGTAGGAAAATAATTTTTAAAATGAGGTATGGAAAGTACAGGAAAACAAAGACGATCAGAAACTCATAGTTTAATATTTATGAAAACTGGACTTACATAGCTTAAACTGCATATTTCTCATCAATTAACATTTACTGTTTCCATCCGATTCTTCCAAGATAATCAGAAACTTAAATTTTATACTATAAAAGAACTAAGTTCTTTCTAACAGCCTCAGTTTCTTTCAAGTGAAGCAAAACAAATTAAATCCCTAGAGAATGGATATAAATATGTGAACTCTCTCTCTCTCTCTCTCTCTCTCTCTATATATATATATATATATATATACACATTATTTTTGGCTTATTGGACTTATTCTATCTATTATAATTCCAACATAATAAAGATAACTAAAGACTATACTTCAGCATCAAATGAAGTCGTGCAAACTCTAGTGGTACAATTAATGAAGATGAAACTTTAAACTGTTTTCTCTCACTAACAGGGTTAACTGGCTAAGCCAAAAGCCCTCTCTTTCTCCGGGTTCCACACCTGTGGATTCAATCGTTCAAGGATCAAAACTGTTTAGGAAAAAAAAAAAATTGCAAGTACTGAACATATACAAACATTTTTCTCGTATTATTCTCCAAAGAATAGAGTATAGTAGCAAGTTATGTTTCACTGTATCAAGTATTAAGAATAAGCTGAATAACATGAAGTGGACAGGGGGGCCTGCATAGCTTATATGCAAATATGAAACCATTTTATACAATGGACCTCTACAAAATTGGTAATCTGAGCAGAAATTAAACATTTTATATAAGAGGCCTGGTACCAATCTTCTGAACCAATTTCCCACTTTTCCTGGCGACCAAGGATACTCAAGGATAATTGTACATGATAAAACTTAAATTATGAATACACATTTATAATTTTACTGCTTTCCCAGTCATTAAACCTTCTTTCATAGGACAACAGTACCAAAATTGATTACATATTCTATTGTAAATTACATATAATTGTATTTTATGATTAAATTCACTTCACAAATTTTTACTTAAGATCTTTAAAATCATTAAGCAAGCAAACATTATTTCCCTTTATCAAACATAAAAATTTAAAAGTAAAATTAAATACTGGCAATGGCTACATTTTTAACTCATGTCTATTAGAATAAAAGATCTCTGAAGACACAAACTATGTCTTACTTATCTGTGTTATGTACAGCTCCTAACATAGTGCCTGGTATAAAAGGTCCTCAAATAGGTTGTTTGATTGATCAAATGGAAAAAAGACAGTATCACATTAGGTAATAAGAATCTTCAAAATGTTTATACCTCAAGAATATCATCTAGAAGAAATGATTTTAAAGAAAACATGGAATGAATATTTGGATAAACAAAAGATATTCAATAAAATTGTATTTTTAAGATGACAAATTTAAAATAATCTTGCCTTACTTTTCTTGCTGCTGAGACAAAATGCCTGACACTCAAAATTGAAGGAGGAAAAGTTTATTTAGCTCATAGTTTGTAGAGGGTTCAGCAAACAGTTGGCTCTAACGTAGGGGTGGCAGAGGCATTGCAGAGGAATAAGTTTACAGCAAGCAGCCTGGCAAAAACAAGCAAGGGATGAATATAGCTCTTTCTATCCCTCAAATCATATTAAGGCTACTTAGGGTCAGTAGATCTCACACCCTCCATCCTAGTGCCCCTAATTTTAGCATTGCACATGAATCGATCCCATTGTCACATACTCTACACCCAGCCACTTCTGAAAAAGCCCTCCTAGGACTACATGCAGCTCTGAGGGGAAATC
This sequence comes from Petromus typicus, assembly GCA_004026965.1. Classification (NCBI taxonomy): domain Eukaryota; kingdom Metazoa; phylum Chordata; class Mammalia; order Rodentia; family Petromuridae; genus Petromus; species Petromus typicus. Next base: position 7,793 of record PVIR01040833.1, read on the forward strand.
TGAACACAAGCCCTAACATTCTACTTCTCCCCACTCCCACCAAGACTCATGAACATCTGTTTATGCAAAGGCATTTAGTTCATCTCCTAGAGTTGCCAAAGTCCTAACAGTTTCAGTCCTGCTGAAAAGTCTAAGTTCAAGGTTTCCTAGATTTACAGAAAACTCTTCACTGTAAGCCCTTTACAAATGAAAAGAAAGTTAAATACTTCCAACTTCCAACATTTAGTGTTAGCAGTCAGACATTTTCCATTTCTTTTCTTTTTTTGGAGGCAGGATCTGGCTTTGTAGTTCAGGCTGCCCCTGAACTCACTTTGTAGCCCAGCCAAGCCTCGAACTCACAGCAGTCCTGCCTCTGCATTCCAAGTGCTGGGATTACAGGCTGAGCCACCATGTCCTGTGTTGTGGCAGTGGTTATCAAGCGGTTGCATTTATAGGCTTGAGTCACCACACCCAGCATTACCGTATGTGGTTACCATAATTGAACTCAGGGCCTTGCACTTGCCAGGCAGGCACCAGAACCACTGACCTAAATCTCCAGCCCCTTTTTTTTTTTTTTTGAGACAGGGTCTTGCTTTGTAGTTTAGGATAGTCTGGAACTCAGCTCAGAACTCAGCAGTCCTCCTGCCTCTGCCTCCTGAGTGCTGGGATTACAGGGTGAGCCATCATGGCCAACACTGTGGTATGTGGTACTGATTGCTGATGGGAGTGAGTCACCATGCCTAGCATTGCTGTATGTGGTTACCAGGGATCTTTGGGACCTTGTATTTGCAAGGCAGGCACCAGAACCACTGGGCTAAATCTTCAGCCCAACATTTCCATTCTAAAAGTTACAAAGAAAGGGAAAGCAAGGAATGGGAACAAAGTAAGACCAAAATCCAGCAAGGCAAACATTAAATCCCACAGTTCCTTTTGAGCTTCTGTGGCAATATGTGGCAATCTGTGAACACCAAAGGGCTTGGGTTCTCTACCCCTGTGGCATTCTAATGGTTGTAGCTCCCATGGCTTCCTTCTTTGGCTATCTGCTCACTCCCTGCAGGTTTCTTTTGAAGATCCACATTCCTGGATTCTCCAAATTTCTGAGGTGTCCACTGCAGCTTTGGCTTCACACTCACAGCTTCATACACAGCTCTCTCAGGGGCACACTGGCTAGCTTCCCAAGCCTTCTTCTTCTTCCTGATTTTGTAACATTTTGCACGTGCCTAAAACCAGCACCATGTAGATGATGGCACTGCTATGAGCTAGAGCAATAGCCAGGCTTCCTTCTCTCTTAGCTATATGAAACCAGTGCCTATGAATGAAATCCTGATGAACAACTTCCCTAGTCCGCTGCCATTCTGAAACATGGTGCTCTGAGGCTCTCTTCTTAAAGCAAAGTCTTTCATTTTTGCAATTTTCAAGTTGTAAAGACTGCAGTTTGCTGTTTCTTGTGATGCCCTCGGGCCATCTTTTCAATTCTCCTGTTCCTTCTCAGCAATCAAGATCTCCTCTGCTCTGTCTTTGTAATCCATAGCTTTACTGTCTTTTTTGCCAAACTCAAAACATTTTAAATCATTCTGCTGGGCTCTTTGCTTTTCATTCTCAACATAAACCTGGCTAAAAGCCCCTAATAGCAGCCACACCTGTCTCAACATTAGACTGCCTTGAAATTTTTTCTGCCAAATTAATTAGTCCATTGCCCTTAATTTCAGTCTTAGGCAAAGTTTCTGGACACAAACTAAATGCAGAAAAACATTTTTGTAGGGGACCACAACACTGTCTGGAGTCCAACAGCCAATGCGGTCCTTCTACCCAGGAGAAACCTCCTGAGCCTGGTCTTTATCAGCATGATTTCTATCAGCATTCTGGCTTTCTGAACTCTGACCAGAATCTTTCATCAAGTATAGCCTCAGGCCTTCCAGCTCTATTTTTTTTTAGCTGGTATTTCCAAACTTTTCCTAACTCCCTTCCCACAGTCAAGCACCAAAAGTTTCTAAACCACACGGTCACATAGAGTCACATCAACAACCCCACTTCTCTGGTATCAAATTCTACTTTCAATGCTGAGACAATATACCTGACACCCAAAGTTAAAAGAGGAAAGGTTTATTTAGCTCACAGTTCACAGAAGTGTCAGCTCATAGTTGGCTGGCTCCAGGGCAAGGTGGGATGGCAGAGAGGCATTGCAGAGGAGAAATAGTCCACAGCCATTAGGAAGACAACAGCAAGCAAGAAATGACTACAGTCCTTCATCCTGGCTTAGGGTGGGTAGCACTCACACACTTAATCCTAGTGCCCTTATCTCAGCATTGCACCATGAATCAATTTGTGTTATATACTCCAGACACTGTGAAAAAGCACCACCTAGGACTGCATGAGACTTTGAGGGAATATCTGCACAGACACTGTAACAAATCTAAACATTAGAAGTTAAGGAAACCAAGTAAATTATGTTCACCCCCTCAGTATACATAGTCACAAATAATTATTCACCTAGAGTTTAGTGAAAAAAGAAAAATGCCCATGACAAAAATGTGAAGAAAAGGGCCGGGGATTTAGCTCAGTGGTTCCGGCGCCTGTCTTGCAAGAGCAAGGGCCAGGGTTCGATTCCCCGGTAACCACATTCCATACTGGGGGTGGAGACTCACACCCAGCAGCAACCAGTACCACATAGTACAGTTCCGGGCATGGTGGCTCACACCTGTAATCCCTGCACTCGGGAGGCAGAGGCAGGAGGATTGCTGTGATGTGAGTTGGAGGCTGAGCTCAGAGCCAGCCTGAACCACAAAGCAAGACCCTGTCTCAAAAAAACCAAAAAAAAAACACCAAAAAAAGAAGAAAAAAAATGTGAAGAAAAACTGCTTCATCTTAACAACATAAAAATGCACTAAAAAAGAGACTGGAATTAAGTATCTGAAGTAAGTGCTGCAAGGTTGGTTTTATTTGTTAGTTTTTGCTGTATTTTCTAACTTTATTTAACATGTTTCAGCCAGTCTCTACCACCAGTGGGAATATGCATGACTGTCCCATCAGGTAGCATGGGACAATGACACATATACCTACCACCTGTGGTGCAAGTCATCAGGAATATAACATACTGAAACTGGATCTGCCCGGCAGGAAGACATCCAAATTACAAGCCCCTCAGTGAACATGCTTGAAAATATTAATAAAATAACAATATTCTACTGTTTTTTAAAAAAAATACTATAAATTTGCATGGAGGGTTCTGGGCAGTACAATAATCTCATTTTATAAAAAGTTAAATAAATCACCGTGAGATTACTACTCATCTCTCTGCTAACTCCTACATTAACATGAACAAATCACAAATTTTAGAAATTACTTTTCAGGTAAGTATCAATGAAGTGAAAGGAAAGCCAGAAGGAAAATAAAGCAATCATAATTTTTTTTTTGCCTTCATATTTGACTTGCACATTTTTTGTATCACAGATGTTTGTTCACAATTACAAAAACTCTAGTTATCAAAATTTTTTCTGAACAGAAAAGACTTAAAATAAGATATTTTAATCTACTAGATAATTTAATAGAAACTCAAACTATACCAACTTGCTAGTTCCTGCCAACTTATTATTACTATTACTCTAGTCATTCTGGAAGTACTTAGTTGGAATGGATACATACACTCCTTTGTAAATGACTTAACTGAATATTTATATGTCTAATTAATTCAAAATCAGTGATTATTTTTCCTTTAAAACATTCACTTGTATGATGTGGTAGAGTCACACATCAACATAGCATACATGTGGATCAACAGTTGATAGAAATGTTGGCTTAAAATAATCTCATTAATTTTTCTAATATAGCAATTTGAAACTGCATCATGAAACCACTTCAGAGATGAAAAATTAAAGAACTAAAAAGATATTTTTCACAAAGTCTGCTTCCTATTCTAAGTTCGCATAAAAATCACTTTAAATGAATACACAGCATTCTCATTAATAAAACTGCTACATAATCTACTTGTCAAATTCTTTCTGAAAGTGTGTTTGGAAGTAGGCAACGAGGAAGTTAGAGGAACTAAACTGGACTGCAATGGAATGTTTGAGAGCAAATTCTGACTGTCACTTAGGCATTTGGCCTTGAAGCAAGCAGTTGAATCTTTCTGTACCTCAAATGCTTCATCAGTAAAAGACAAGCAATGGTAATACCTATATTTCATAAGGCTGCTATAGGAATTAAACGCTATTAAGCAATCACTTCAGCATTATTATTACGGAGAAGCAAATCCAAAAGCATTTTTTTTTTATTCTTACAGTCTAAAATAGAGTACGCAGTGGTGATTATACCAACTAAAAATCAAAGGAAAAAAAAACACTGATAATTTTCTCATCATTTCCTCATATCTCATTGCAGTTCTTTCATTTTTCCAAGCTTAACTGAAAAATAAAAGCAATACCTCAGTATAAGCTAAAGAAGCAATAAGTGAGGTGAGTCTACTGTTTAAATTTCTGCATTAATCAACATCTGCTGGACAATGATGGGGAAATTAAAAAAATGTATAAATGAAGTTCCTCTTTGGCAGCACACCACAGCCAATCTTCTGAAAAGACTGCTATGTTTTGGTTGTTCAAATCACTAATTTCTCATTTAGTCCACAAATTTTAGCATACAATAAGGTTGCTGCCTCCTCCATTCCCATGAAAATGTAGATAGAAAACCAATGATATCAGTGATGACTGCAATTACTACTGCACTGTATTACAACTGGCTCCTTTTTCTCCACCATTCTTTCAACACCTAGAAGGCCCGGGGATTTACTGAAGGTAGTTATTGTTGGTTCACCAGTGTTTACCCTCTACTAAACTCAAGACTACTAAACACAAAAGTACTACTAAAGCACAAAAGACTATAGTGATCTCCCCTGAGCTTTAGACTTCTGACATCAGACTCACCTTGAGTTCAACATGCTAAAAAACTAAACTCACCATCTCTATCTTCTATACTGCTTATAAAATTCAAGCCTCCCTTGATCTTGCTTCATTCTCATCTGACAGATTTTTTTTAATGCCCAATCAAATAAAATTACCACTTAGTACTTGTTGAATGCATATTAAAAATAGATATATTTTAAGCAGTTTATATGCCAATTTACGAGCCCTCGTAGCAATCCCATTAGGTGAATATTATCATCTTTATTTTACACTAAGCCAATATGTGGTACAGTTTGTAGAAAAACCTACATCCTGTATT
>PVIR01040834.1:0-13092 GCA_004026965.1 Petromus typicus
AATCCTCCTGCCTCTGCCTCCCGAGTGCTGGGATTATAGGCGTGAGCCACCACGCCCGGCACTGTGGTATGTGGTACTGGTTGCTGCTGGGTGTGGGTCTCCACACCCAGTATTGTTATGTGGTTACCGGGGAATCGAACCCGGGTCCTTGCGCTTGCAAGACAGGCGCCGGAACCACTGAGCTAACTCCCCGGCCCCATCCCAGAACTTTTTGAGACAGTCCCACTGAATTGCTCAAAATGACTTTGAACCTGCCATTCTTCTGCTTCAGCCTTCTGAATAGCTGAGATTATAGGTATGCAGCACTGGGCTTTGGTTCACTAAGCTTTTTTTCTGAAAATCTCTACCTGGTCAAATGACCAGTCAGCCAATTGTAATGGCAGAATATTTCCAGACACGACACGTCTTAAAAAACTGAGTTCCCATGTTGTTGAATCCAGAAAAGGGAAAGTGGCGGATTTGGAACTAAATGATCCAACACAGGATGGAATAAAGGAATTTCTAAGTCAGTGGAAAAGGGCTGCCCCAGGTTACAGCCGGACAGTAGGGCTCGAAACAAATAGCGACCCCACAGGAGGATGGGTGGATGACGGCTCTGGAGACAGGACCCTACACTTGTGTTGGACGCTCGGCTGGAGCACCTAAAGATGGGGTAACAGACACTTCCGGTACTGGCCACAGCAAAATATAAGGCAGCTGGTCAGGATGTTGTCCCAGAAGATGCACAGTATTCACTGGCTGTGCAGCAGCAATACACATTACGACACATTACTTCTAGTGTGTATGAACACAAATCATTTAAATATAACAATAGAATGTTAAGAGTGAAAACAAAGGGATTCCCTAGTTTCCAAAGATATTTAAAAGCAGCAAAGCTTTTGATCAATTTGAATAACAAGGGTAAAAATGATAGCTACACCCTTCAAGTCCTTTTACCTCTAAATCTGCATTAAAAGGCCAATCTTCACAATACTGAAATGTTTCCATGTACAGGGTTAGTAGGTGGATTCTAAGATAATATTTCCCCAGGTGGGTGGCACATTCTTGTATCCCAGTAGCACTCAGAAGGCTGAGGCAGGAGGACTCTGGAGATGCCTGGGCCTACCTAGTGAGTTGAAGGCTAGCCTGGGCTATGTAGTGAGATTCTGTCTACTCTCTCATGTCCAAAATGTGATAACCAAAAATACCTTCAGAAATGCCTAATGTCCTTTGGAGACAGAACTACCCCACTGGGAGCTAGTGCTTCCTACTTTACTGTGTTTTTCGTAATGACATCCAACGTGCATAATCACAGTCCAGCCATCACAAAGAAATCTAACAAACCGAACACTTACATGTAACCTACTGTTCACATTCCTGTTCTGTCAAATGACCATTATCCTTTATGAAACCTTTTTCTCCAGTCCTGGGTCAGACATTTATCAGATTTGTTTTAACCTGGAAGGAGTATCTTTTATGGCCCTGGGAATCGACTCCAGGGCCTCATGAAATGGCACAGGCTGGGATTCAACTTGCAGTCCTGCCTCAGTACCCAAGAGTGCTGGGGTTACAGGAATGCACCCTCATAGCTGGCAATGTTGTCTTTATCATTTGACATCTCTTAAGAATGCAGTCTTTTCCCTTAACAACAAAAGTAACTTTTTTTTTTAAAGAACAGTCACAGACTTACAGAAAAACTGAAAATATTGCCCAAAGCTCCAGAAGTTCATCTATTATATTATGAATAGTGTGCATTTGTTATAGTGGACCAACAGGAACACATTACTGTTAGCTGAAGTTTGTACTTTTAGACTTCTTTCATTTTCACGGAGTGTTTGAGTTCCCGCACTGTGAAGTGGCCGCAGTATCTTCATCACAAAATTCTCCTGGGTCCTGACACTCCCTCAGGTCTTGTTTCAGGTGATCCTGCTGGTCTGAGGAGTGCTGGCCGGGTCTCTTGCTGACTTCCCCTCTCCTGGCTTCCTCACCCTAGGTTGGGCTCGCCTCTGGAGGAACCACAGATACCCCAGCAGCCATCGCAGCGTTGCTGATGTACACTGCTGTTACATGGATGGTGCGATTCAGCTGGTCTTCCCCACATGGCCTTCCCTGGACGTGACTCCATGTGGCCCATGCTTTAGCAGCGAGCCATGCTTCTCCCTCCTTGCACCAAGGAAATTCTGCCACTTTTCTCAAAAATGAAAATGTCTTCAGAGTTGAATTCATCCAAGGTTTCCTCACTGGACTCAGGCTGTGCATTCCCACCTGTATCTGTAACAGATCCAGAGCGCAGGGGCCACCTGTCCATCTGGTGCTGGTAGCTTGGTCAGGGACCGTCTGGTTTCTCCATGGCACATGCAGCATTTTCTGTGAATCTGCTATCTATGGGGAAATTCTAAACAAACTATGCCAATATTCTAATTATCAAACAACTCCAGATCCAGCATTCAGTATGCCTCTCATAATATCTTATTTTTTCCCTCCTCAGCATTTGCTATTTGTCAGTCAGCAATCTGCAAGCCTTTTCTCCTTTTAACCTACTTGCTGTGGCTATCAGCTCCCAGATTTCCACAAGGGCTTGTAACTCAGCATTATCTTATTTGAGAGTTCCAAACTATCCCAGGTTGGGGGAATGGAAGTTCTTGTGAGCCAGTTCAGAGGTCATCCAGACATCTCCCTTTCCTAAGTTTTTAAAACTACCATTTCAGTGTTTTTGAGAGGGGGGTCTCACTTTTCAGTACAGGCTGGCCTCAGACTCGCAGGAATTCTCTTGCCTCAGCCTCCAAACTGCTGGATTACAAGTATGCACCTCCCCCCCCAATTTATCTTTAGTAATCCCATTACTTTGTGGCATAAAAAGACATTCCAGATTTATTCCAAATCATCTGTCTTGATCCTGGAGTCAAATAACTTTCCCAACAGCCTAAGCTTCTTTTAGTCGCAAAACCGAAAATGAGAGGATTAGAGTTGTCGGCTCACTGCCATCAGAGTACCTTTGTGGGCTTTCAGTGGACAGAGGAAGATACATATGGATAGATCTGAAAACCACGGGATCACACATACCTCCATTTCCACTGATTTTTAAACTCTCCATATCCCTTATTCCTTTTTCCAAAGTATGTATCCTATTCCTCAACAAAAATCAACACATTCATTTGCTTGATCCTGAACCTTTTCCCCTCTGTACTGGAGACTGAACTTGAGGGACTTGGCCCTGAGCTGTGTCCTTAGTATACTCCCTCCTGACAACTCTGAGACAAGGTCTCATTAAGCTCCTCAGGGTAAGCTCAAACTTGCCATCTTCTTGCCTCAGGCTCCCAGACTGCCCTGTGCTACCATGCCTGGCTACAATCTGTTCACACATTCAAAGTGAAGTGTGGATTGTCAGGAGAGAACCGTTCAGGACTGCCCTGACTATGTGTGAGTTCAGGCATTATCTGGACTATTTCTGTATCCTCTAATACAGTCACACTGTTGATATTTTAAAATCAGTTGGGTTTTGCTTTCAGTTGTTAAGTCTCCTTCACCATCTTTATCGCTTTAGTTTCATTCTTTGAACTACCTGGAAGATTATCATGGTTCCAACAAGACGTACGAGGCCCAACAGAAGTAATTTCCTTCTCTGTCTTCCCATCTACCCTGTAGCTGGGCAAACAATGCCATTGGTTCATCCTGTGTGTTCAATTTGAAATACGTGTTTTCTTATTTTCCTTTCTCTTCTCATTTTTCGTTTTCTTTAGTACTGAGGATTAAAGTCCAGGGAGCACCGAAGCCCTTCTTCATCACACTTGGCCCACCGTGTCTACTAAAACATCATACACTACATTCCTCTATCCTTTTAGAACAAAGTCACCCTACTCTTTAGTTCCCAAGGCCTTGCAATTATAAATTTGTTGCAATACACTTACGCTTAGAAATCTGTGAGACGCGTCCCTTCAGGTTGCATTCTTGGAGGCAGGGCTGCCGGACACAGGGTATATGCATATGTATTTTTGCTAATTACCAGATTCACGTCTGAAGGCCAGCTGTATTTGCACCAGCCAACACTGACAAGGCTTCTTTCTCTAGAACCTAGTAAAAGTATATTCTCTAGAGTTTGACATTTTGTGTAGACATTTTCTGTGTGTGTGAGGGAGCTCTTTTAAACTTTCCCACCTGAAAATGTCAAGCTTTCAGGAACGCTGGAAGAACAGTACAATAATGTGTACATTCACATTCATCAATTACTGACATTTTGGCCCATTTACTTTATTATCTCTAAATGTATAGTTTTTCTGAACTTTATGATGTAAGCCGCATGAGTTTCCTAAGAATCAAAACATTGTCATAACTATAGTGTCGTTACTATCCATCACATTCCAACTGACCCAAACATGATTACATATTGTACTTTTAATCTTCTGCAGTTTGGAAGACTTTTCAGGTTATGTGTCCCACAAAATTGCCCAAGTGATGCTATGTTCTCTACACTCTGTATTCAGGTGCACAAGGTGTCTACCCACACCTCACGGGCGAATAGTTTTGATCACTGTCAAGGTCTAGTAGTTGTCCACTGTATACTTACCGTATTTTTCTTTGTAATAAACAGTCTTGGGGACATAATGAAAACATGTGATAGTCTCACTGAAATCCACCCCTACCCTGATCTGGCACGCAATACCTCTGCCAAGGTGAACAGTACCACCATGGGCATAAAATACTTTCCGAACTCCAGCATTTTCGTCAGCAAGAAATCCTACCATCACTCCTTTGATCTACCAATATATTCATTATTTGTATGAATAATTCCTACTCCCCAATGATTTTTTTTGGAGACAAGGTCTTGCTTTTGTAGTTCAGGCTGGCCCTGAGCTCAGCCTTGGACTCATAGCAATCCTCTTGTCTCAGCCTTCCGAGTCCTGGGATTACAGGAATTAGCCGCCACGCCCAGCACTGTGGAATGTGGTTCAGATAGCTGGTGGGTGCGTCTCCACACCCAGCATTGTTGTATGTGCTTATCAGGGATTGAACCCTGGCTCTTGCATTTGCAAGGCAGGTGCCAGAACCACAGCCCTCTCCAATGATTTAATTCATCACTGCCCTGAATGATTTTGGGGTTCAAGGGATTCCTTATATGGCTGGTTCCCTTTGGACTGGTTCCTCTGTCCATTTCACACGTTCCCACCAACTTGGGAACTATCTGATTTTCTGGTGTATTAACATATTTCAGTCTCATTTTACACTGCTACAGCCCTGAAATTAATTTCCTTATAATATTTATCTAGTCTTTTTTTAGTTGGAAGGTGGCATTACAACCCAAGATCTGGGTATGCAATGGGACAATTTCATTCTTAGTTTGCAAAAAATTTTTGTGTAATTATTATTCTTGGCCCTTTTCATTAGGTTTTTAGCTTACAGCCCCCCTCCCACCATTGATTTTGGTATTTAGGAATTCATTTTAAATTTACCCCTTAGGTATATGCGGTAAAGTTCGATTTCATTCACTTAAGTTTTAGGGATGAAATTAGAATTTATGTAGCGAGAGTTATTATTTGTTTGGTGCTGAAAGTTCATAGGCACTTGGATATTCTAAGCACACTCTACCATTAACCTTAACCTGTAAGGTACAGGGCTTTCTTCTGTTGTGCCTCAGCTGTGAGCTAGAAGAATTTCCCCTAACTCATGGCACAGAAAAACTTCACTCCCGTTTTCTTCTAGTTCTTGGGAGTTTGGTTTTGTATCTCTGACCCACCTATGAATGTCACTAAGAAAGGATCTCAGTTACTCCCCTCCACCCATGGCCACCTAGTTGTCACACTACCCTTTATTAAAATGTTCATGGTAACCTCCTATCTGGAGACACATCCTGAGAAATACTACACGAAGATGATCTTGTTACGGGTTAAACTGAAAACCTCCACGCTAAGCTACACGGTGCAGCTCGCTGCACGCCCAGGCTGCACAGTACAACTCGTGACTCTGTCATATTCCCTTTAGGAAGTACTTTTTTCCACAATCAGCTTTTGTAGAGTTTCTAAAAGTTCTTCAGTTACCTTCACACCAGCACTGACAGACTCAGGACTCTTTACATTATGCAATGAATAATCATTCTTCAACTGTTTCAATCACTCAGAGGTAGAAGTAAATTCAGCAGTGGTGTCAGTTCAAGTCTTTTCTGTCAACAGCACAAACTCGGCTTTGGCTGTGACTTTGGTGTGTGGAGAGGGCAATAATTCAATCCAGGTCACTGAAGTTTTTCCACATCTGATACTTCACATCTGGCCCTTCTCAAAGTTTAGTCTTGTTGCTGTCGATGAAGCAGATCCTTTAACAGCTCTGTCCTCATTCTTCAAGCTCGGGCTAGGTGGAATGGGACACGTTCGACTGGCGAGCAATAACCATCACTAATTTTCCAACTCTGTAGTCTCTGATCAGCTCTCATTTCCAGGTCACTCACTCATCGTGGACAGTAGGGGCCACGATGAGTATAACAACGAGAGACTAAATCAAGTACACAAGAGTATAATATGATCACAAGACAGTGAACACAAGATGTGTGAGGCTGCTGCTGCGGCACCACGGCACACTGTTCCACAGAAACCTGTCAGGGCACACACTAACAGAGTGAAACAAAGTAAACATACTGTTCTAGGGATTGAACCCAGAGCCTCGTTGGGCTGGGCAAGCCCCCTGCTACTGAGCTACACCCTCAGCTACAAAATAAATACGCGAGGCCATCAGTCATTCACTGTCAAGTGCTAGGTACCATACACAACTGGGCAGATGCGGTAGGTTTGCTTACTCCCGCATCACTACCAACATGTAACATGTTGTGCTGCTACACTGTGAGGGCTCCCAGTGTGTCAGCAGACAGTGTGCATTCAGCACCATTAATATCTGGGAACACCGCTGTCTACATGGGTGTTCTAAGCCATGCCTGCTTAAAACATTGCCACACGGCTAGGGTGTTGTTCAAGGGTAGAGTGGATGTGTAGCAGATGGGAGGCTCTGGGTTCAATTCTTAGCTCTACACAAAGAATCAAAGTGAATTTAAACAAAAAGCCCACTTCGCTATGAGGTACATGGCTGTATTTTATACATTTGTCTGGTTGTGTCAATTTCATTTATTATTAGAGAGGTTTCTGGGGTATGTGCATACCTGCTAAGATTAGCTTCACCTCAAATATCTTTTGATGGAGTGCAATCATGATGTGTATATTTAATGTACCAATAAAGATAAAAAAAAAAATCTTTTGATGCTTTGATATTTTTGCTTTTTTCTCCAAGTAAATTTTCATTATTTTAAGATAACAAAGCAGAAATTTTAGCCAGTCATTACGGTGCATCCCTTAATATTAGCACTTAAGAGACTGAGGCAGGAGGATCGTTGTGAGTTCGAGGTTAGTCTGGGCTACATAGTGAATTCAAGGCCAATCTGTATCAAAAAATCCAAAAAGAAAAGAAAAAAGAAAATGTTTATAGTTACCTAAGACTATTTATTAATTTGGTACTATGAACTGAACTCAGGACCTTGTGCTTGCAAGGTAGGTGCCAGAATCACTGAGCTAAATCCCTAACCCTTTTAAGACTGTATTTTTTTTTTTTTTTTTGAGACAGGGTCTGCTTTTGTAGTTCAGGCTCGCCCTAAGCTCTGCCTTGAACTCAAAACAATCCTCCTGCCTCTGCCTGCTGAGTGCTGGGATTACAGGCGTGAACCACCACTCCTGGCACTGTGGTATGGGGTTCTGATTGCTGGGAGTGAGTCTCCAGCCACAGTATTATTGTATTTAGTTATTGGGGATGAACCGGGCTAAATCCCCAGCCCACAAGACTATATTTTTAATGATATTAATAACTAAATGTCATTTTAATACTGATAGAGAAAGGATTTAATTTCTTCTCCCATACTTTAAAATTAAATTTCCTTTTAGGAGACAGGATCTCACTGAACAGCTCAGTTAGCCTTGAACTCCTGGTGATTCTTTTGCCTCAGCTACCCAAGGGTTGGGATTACAGACTGTACTACCATGACTGGTAAAATTTTAAACACACAGTCTTTCTACAGTAACAATTCTAGGAATTTCTATAAGTTGAGTGGTTTTTTCCAAATAAAATATCTTTAAAGGTTCTGATTTTTCTCTAGCTTTATTTAAAAAAACTGGAATGCTTCTGGAATTCATGTATTTGCAGGAGCACATGTACCAAAATTCCAACAATAGAGATTAGCATGGTCCTTGTGCAAGGACAATTACTTGTTTTTTTATCAAAATAATCAGTTTTATTTTTTCTTTTACTAAATTTATTAATTTAGAAAGAAATGATAATTTGATACTGAAATATCAATCAAGAACAAGAAATATTTCTTTATCTGTTCTCCCTGTCTCTCAGGAATATTTACATTTATTTCTCTTAGGTTTAAAAAAAAATTTTTTTTTATATGAGGGATTAAATCCAGGACCTCCACACCAAACCACAGTGCTGGTCCTTTTCTAAAATTTTGAGACCAGATCTCACCAATTCACTAAGATTCCTCGGCTGGAAACTGTGATCCTTCTGTCTCAGCCTCCCAGAATGCTGGGATTACCAGCACATGCCATCACACCCAGCTCACACCAGGTTTTTAAGGAGTTCTTGTTAAAAACCAATTCTTAGGAATCAAAATTATTTTGTTGCTATTCCTATGTATATGTGATTCTCTTCTTTTAATCAACTGGCTTTCATATATACATCAAGTCCTATGTCACTCAATTGTTTTTGGAGACAGGTTTGCTCTGTACCTCAAACTGGCCTTGAACTCACAGCAAAACTGCCTCTTTCAGCACTAGGATCGGAGACAAGTGTGTTCTACCACGCCTAGTCTCATTCAATTATTTTGAGGTAGTTTTGCAATCACCTTTTCTATGGTTTTTCAGATAATCACGTTACCAACAAAGCAAATTTTATTTCTTCTTTTTCCATTATGCCTGTAACTGTTTTTGCTTTTCTATGTGTATGGACTCAAGGACATCCCACTTTGTGCCTGGTATTTCTACTAGAAGGAAGCTCACCTGGGCTGAAGCTGAGTGGGGGAGTGCTGGCTAGTGTGGCTGGATCCCTGGCCCAGGGGGTGGGGACAGATGACTGCTTTAGGGTTAGGGCACCTAGTCACATAATGTCAAAGTACTATTCACTCCTGTTTTCTCAGTTTTTTCTTGGTTAGCCATTTTCAAGATGTAGAATCTTTCTTTTTGGACCTATCAATCAGTATGATAAATTATGCAAATCTCCATATACTGAATCACCCTTGTGTCCTTGGTAGATGTATTTCCTTAACTTGGTATGAAAGGACTGGTGATTTGGCTTAGTGGTTCCAGCCTCTGCCTGGCAAGTGCAAGGTCCTGAGTTCAGCTGATAATCATGTATCAGAACACCGGGCTTGGTGGCTCACGCCTGTGATCACAGCACTAGGGAGGTAGAGGCAGGAAGACAGCTGAGTTCGAGGCTCACCTGGGCTACATAGCGTGTTCTGGGCCAGCCTGAACTACAAAGCGAGACCTTCTCTAAATAAACCCAAAAAACAAAAAAATTTGGTACGAGGAATTACATAATAATTAGGAATGAGATTTGGCAATGAGATTAAGTATTGATTATATGTAGTTTTCTTTTTGTTGAATTTTGTCAGGTTTAAAAATCATTATTCTTGTTTTATAAAAATTACTACTTTTTTTAATGTTCTATACTCATGTAGCATGTTTTTTAAGGCAGAATTCCCTTTGGCCTTAGACTGATTTCCACCCCCCTCCCCTTAAGTTAACTAGCAGTACATCATTTGAATTTTCTCCCAAAGATCCAGGATCGATTCATCAGTTATATACAATTTTTGTTATTAATTTCTATTTTTACCTTTTTTTTGAGACTGTGTTGCTGTAGTTCAGAATGGCTTTGAACTCACTATGTGACCCAGGCTGGACTTCAATGCATAGTGATCTTCCCGCCTCAGGCTCCTAAGTGCTGAGATTATAGGAATGCACCACTAGGCCCAGCTCTACTTTTACCTTTATTTTCTCTTCTGTTTAGTTTGTTTTCATTTCTGAGTAAAGAATTTATTTTCACTGATGCAGTGTTTAGAGTCATGAATTTTCCTTTGCTTACTACTTTAAATGTATTCCATGAAGACTGATGTACACTTTTGTCGTCATTATTTTCAGGAACTCTGCAATCTGCCTGCAGTTCACTTTTGCCCCAGTTAAGCTGTTTAAAACTGAGGCACACTTCTCAGTGCCTATCAGAAGACAGGAGTCTCCGTGCACTCCTGCTCACTTCCTCCCTTTCTCCCAGAGCTCCGACAGCTTATGTGCAGAGTGCACTTCCCCCATCTCTCATGCTCTGCACCTGAAGGCTGAGCCTCAGTTCTTCTGACTATTCTCCCCAAATAGTAACTGCTGGATCACACGATGTAAGTGTGAGGGCCTCATCTGAAAAGTGAGGAATTATGTTTCAGATTCTGGAATATTTGTAAAAGAAAACTACATATAAGCAATACTTAACTGTTACACATATTTATTTTGCTATACCTTGAGGAGGGGGCCCACGTCTGAGCGCAAAACACATTTGGGTTTCACTTATACCTTATTCTTGAAAGACATGTGCACCCGTGTTCCTACTGACTCATCCCGTGGAGTCAGGTGTGGAATTTTCCACTACTGGCCTCAAGTTTGTGCTCAAGAGTTCTAAGTGGTAGAGTTTTTCAGATCCTGGACTTTCAGATTAGAGACACTTGTCTTTAAGATCATATATTAGTGGAAAAAGATGTAGGAGCGTTTTATGTCTCTTTCACTCTGCATACTGTATTTGAGATTTACTCATGCTATCAGTTCAAGTATAAATGGTTCACTTTTTAATTACTAAATATTCTGCTTCAATCAATCACCTAATTCTTTTTTTGTTTATTTGTTTTTTCTTTTGAGACAGGGGCTTGCTTTTGTAGTTCAGGCTGGCGCTGAGCTCAGCTTCAAACTCACAGCAATCCTCCTGCCTCTGCCTCCTAAGTGCTGGGATTACAGGCGTGAGCCACCACGCCCGGCACTGTGTTATGGGTACTGATTGCTGCTGGGCGTGAGTTTCCACGCCCAGTATTGTCCGTGGTTACCCGGGATTGAACCTAGGTCCTTGTGCTTGCAAGACAGGTGCCAGAACCACTGAGCCAAATCTCTGGCCCCTATCACCTTATTCTTACTCCATTCAGTTTTAACTACCATGAACACTCTTACACGTGGTTTCCTGTGGACATAGTAGCCTTGTTTTTTTGTAAGGGAAATGTTTCAACTCTCTCAGTGGATGCCTGAAATTAAAGATTATACAAAGCTTTTTTTTCCTATTCATACACATCTATGATCAACAGAGATCAATGCTGGTAGACTTTTAACAATACACTGTAAAAAAATTCTCTCTCAGACTCCTATCCTACTGTACTCACCCTCCTGACACTAGCAGGCCCCTCTGTTGGGAGGAAGTGAGGTGGCTGATGCAGTCTGAAGGCTGCTAAGTGAGGCTGCTGAACACGAGCACTGTGGTGCCTTGTCAGTCAACTGGATGGCCCAGAGGGCTGAAGGAACAAGGGCTACACAGGGTGGATAAGCTGGACGAGTGATCAGGTCCCAGGCAGGAGAGGGCAGGAGTCTGAGAAATAACGTGTCTTCTCTCACTGTGTATCTGAATGTCATGAATGTGATCAAAAAACGCAAAGCAAGAATTAAGATATTCTCTATAAATCTGGAATGGGGAAGCTAGGAGCTATTTAGTTCTTGCTAGCTTCTCATCCACCATCAACCAGAATGGAAAAGCACAGCTGGACTAGTGGTAAATCCAGATTTCTACAGTTTTGGGACCAACTTCTGCTTCCACCTCTGTTTACGACTCTGGATGCAACAATCACTTAGGTCTTAGTATCCCTTTCCTCTAAATAAATAAAATGCCACTTACCACACAGGAAGGATGTAAGAAAATAAAATAGTTCACATGAATGGACTTTCAGTTCTTCAGAAGAAAGTTAGGACTCCTTAAGTATGAAGCTGAAGAGCTAATTAAAAATAAGATGACCATGTCAAAATCACGAAACACACAGTGTCCTAGAGTCTCTAATTAGGTTCACTACTACTGGGCCATTTAAAAAAAGTTGATAATGACCATCTTTTAGTCCTCTCCTCTTTCTGGTGCTGGAGATTGAACTCAGGGCCTCATGTATGCTAAGCACAAGCTCTATAAGGGAGCCAAACCCTCTTCCCAAGTCAATTTTCAAACCCAAATTATAAAAATCATAGTTAGGCTAAGCCTAGTGTACAACTATGGTTTTGAAAAACCAAACAAGATCACGTAGTAACGTTACCATACAGAATGTTAGTTGAATATACTATTCAGTGTCATGCTGGTTTGCTACATCTTTAAATACACTGATATCAAATGATGACATGCTTGTGACATTCTTTTTTTCACTGCTGGCGTTTGAACTCAGGGCCTTCCACACATCAGGCAAATGGTCTTCCAGTGAGCTAAATCTCTAGTACCCTCTAAGCATTTTTAAAAAGATGAACACACAGGGATGTAGCTTAGATTTGGAGTGCTTGCCTTCCATAGGTGAGGCTCTGAGTTCTATCTGCAGTACTGTCAACCAACAAAAAAACCACACACACACACACACACACACACACACACACACACAACTGTACTTCTAACATACTCATTGAAAAATAGTAACTGGAATATTTATTACAACTGGGTTAAACACACACATGTGGTGGTGCCTGGCTCATGAACTTGATTGTTTCTACAGTTGTCATAGAATTTGTTCCACGCTTACCATACATACATAGTTGCAATATAGTGTGTACAGACTTGCAATTCATTTACAACCATACCAAGGGGAAGGGATATTTCTCTGGTATAGAAAATAATCTGTGACTAGCAAATAAAAAGTTTAAAAGTAAAGGGAAAATTTAACCAATATTTATTGAGCAACATATACAAATCATTATGCTAAGTGGTATAAATACAAAGAGTATTAGACTTAATAGCCTTACCCTGCAGCTTGACTGCAAACTGTGGCCAAATAACTGGGCTGTAATGATTGAAAAAAATATGGAATATCACCTATGACCA